>PVHY01003971.1:0-100117 GCA_004024945.1 Uropsilus gracilis
GGGGGGGGGGGGGGGGGGGGGGGCACACCCTATCAGGTCCAGTATGACAAAAACTTGGGAGAGCTCTGAAATTTACACCATTCAGGTCCCAAGCTAGCCAATTGGTGGTGCCACTTGGGATAGTTGCTAGTAATGCTAAAAAGACTCAATTGATACTGGAACTCTGACTCTCAGTGTGGTTGAATTATGTCCTAAATGTAACCAGCTCAACAGACTACAAAAGCAGATATATTAAGGGCTTTCTGAGAATTTAAACAAGATCAAGAACCACATACAATATTCAAAATCTAGAGGATAAAATCCAGAATTATTCACAAACAACAGCATGATGGAAATCTCAATTTTACCATAAAAGTCATTAAAGAGCCATCATGCCATAATGATAAAAAAAAAAATCAACTCACTAGAAGACATAACCACCCAAATTGTTTATGCAGAAAAAACTCCCAAAACAAAAAACAGCAAAATACATTAAGTCAAACTGGACAATACTGAAAAAAGAAACAGATGCAGCTATAAATACAGCTGAATTGTTCAACACACAGATAGAATCTACAAAAAGGATCACTAAAGACTGAGAACAACTAGAAGTTACTGTACATTAGCTGAATCTAATCCATATTTGTAGGCTACTCAACTTCATAACAGAATATACACTGTATTCAAATAAGCCAAGAGCATTCTCCCAGAATATACCATTTTTCTGGCCAGAAAACAAACAATAGCAATCTAATATCATTAGAACTAGAAACAGTATATTCTCACCATAACAAAATTAAAACAGAAACCAAGTTGACAGTACATTTTTAATAATCTAAGGATTCCAACAAAAAAGAAACTAGTAATGAAATTAAAAATTACTTTGAACTGAATGAAAATGGAAGTGTATGGTGTCAAAGTTTGTGAAATGTATGATACCTGTAGAAATTTACAGTATTAACTGTTTATATTAAGTAGAACAGGTCTCAGGATCTTCACAATATGATGCCAGAAAAAAAAAGGCAGATAAACTAATGCAAGTAGAGGAAAGAAAATTAAAGCAGAAATCAACAGAACTGAAAACAGATAAACAACAGTGGACAATAGAACCAAAAGCTGATTTTTAAAAGATGAATACAATTAGTAATATCTGGAAAGTCATAAGACAAAAATTACCACTATCAGGCATAAAAAAATACTGCTACATATACTACTGGTATTAAAATGATAATGAAGTGATATGTGAACTATGTTCACCCAATTCCAGCAACTTAGATGAAACTGACCAATTCCCCTAATTCTACAAACAGCAAAAACTGATTGAACATGAAAGAGGAACATTTATGATCCTGTAACCTTAACAAAATGACTTGGGGGAAAATTTCTTTTTGAAACTATATCTATATCTACACTGATTCACCTGTTAATTCAAACCTTTAAAGAAGAAGTAGTATCAATATATACAAAATTTCACCATAAGAACTCTCAGCAAAGCAATTACAGAAGAAAACTTTCTTTAACCTAGTAAACAGCTCATATATATGATATCTATTATATATTATAACACTATAATATATAATATCCAATTATATTATAATATATTATAATACATATTAGATATATATTATTATAAAATAATATATAGGCTATATATTACATATAATATACCCTATATAATAAATATATATAATACATATAGGGTATATTATATATAGGGGATAATATATAGGTTATATATCCAATATAATAAAATACAGGCTATATATATACTGTATATAATAATATGCAGGTAACATATTAATATATATTAATACATATATATTAATACATACTGATATATTATTATATGATAATATATCCTATATATTATCATATAATAATATACCCTATACAGTATAATTTATTATTTTATATATTACATTAATTATATTAAATAATGTAAATATATAATAATATATACAATAATATATGGCATATATAATATATATTATCTCACTTCAGTAGAAAGACTGAACATCATGAATATCATCCTTTTAATACAAATTGGTAAAAGTTAAAAAAAAAAAATAGAAAGCATATAGAAGAAAAAGATCCACAAAAGAGCAACACACAAAATTTTGTTTTTATGTCCTTGAACTGTATAAATCTAAACTTAAAATTATTTAATGTACCATTTATAATACCTTCCCCAAAATGAAATGCATAACTTTACATATAACAAGACATATAAAGAATCCATTGCTGTAAACTACAAAAGACTGAGGAACCAAAAAAAAAAAATCTACAGAAAGACATAATGCCATGCTTACCAATTAGAAGACATTAACTCTGCAAGAGAAAAGTCAATTCTCTCTGAATTACCTATAGAGTTAATATTATTCCAATCAAAATCTCTCCAGGATTTTTTTCTTCTAGATACAGACACTCATAATAATTTATTTAGAAAGAAGGGCCAAGAATAACCACAGCATTCTGTTAAAAAGACGACAGTTGAAGAAATTGCACCACCCAATCTTAAAACTAAATATGAAACTTTAGCAATTAAAATTGTGTGGACTAGGCTGGGCACAGTGGCTCGTGCCTATAAGCTTCAGCCTATGAAGCAGCCGGAGCTAGGGATTGAGTCCTGCCTGGGGCCCATAGCAAGACCTAGTTCCAAAACAATAGCTGGGTGTGGTGACGCGCGCCTGTAATCCCAGCTACCTGGGAAGCTGAGGCTGAGGATTGCTTGAGTCTGTGGTACCCCAGGCAATGAGAGCCTGTGGGCAAAAATAGAAGACCTAGTCTCAAAAAAAAAAAAAATTGTGTGGACTAGAGGGCATGACACATACACTAAACAATTACAAATGATTATAAACACAGAAGCGAACTCATCCTCAGTTGGTCATTTGATTTTTAACAAAGATGCCAAAGAAATGGAAGAGAAAGGGTCACCTTTTCAACAAATGTTGCTACAGCAACTCAACATCCATAGGTCCCCCCAAAAGCAGTTTGATGCAAAATTCCTATCTTATGCCATTTTTAACTTATACTATATCAGAGATCTAAAAATAAAGTGAAAAATTATTAACTTTTAGAATACATAGGCCAAGTTGTGACACCAAAAGTATGATCTGCAAGAGAAAAAAGATGATAAACTGGACTCAAAATTGAAGATATTTGGTCTTTGAAGGACATTCTTTATAGAATCAAAGGACTAGGTGTGGACTGGCAAAACTTTTCTATAATCATATGTTCTATAAAGGACATTTATCTAGCTGCAGATCCCAAATAGTACAGGAATTAACCAAATCCATATGTGTCATAGAATCAAAACCTGAACACCAGAAAAAAAAATCTCCTTAACTAATGACAATTTTATTTTCAACTTTTTTTTGCTAATTGAAGTAATTATAATGATATAATTGTATTATAGTATATGAGTTTCAGGTGAGTATCGTTAAAAATCAACATCTGCTTATAATACATTAACTCACCACCAGAAATTCAATTCTTCACTGTTCCCTTCTACTCCATTTATCTCATGTTCTCTTCCCTTGTGGAAATCACTAGTAGATCTGAGCGTATAAAAGTTCATTTTAATTGTATTAATTTACCTATTTGTTTGATTTCTCTATTACCATTTATGAGTAATAAATGGTAATAGTAATAATAGTAATAAATAATAGTAATAGTAATAAATGGTAATGGTAATAAATCTGTTGTCTTATTTCACTTAGCAAAATTCCCTCTAGCTTCATTCATCCATGTTGTCACAAAAGATAGGATGTATTTTTTTCTAATTGAGCAGTACTTCATTGTGTATATAAAACATACCTTCTTTAATTAACGATAATCTTAAAATAAGACAAAAATTAAATTAAAACTTGTTTTTGTTTTTGCTTTTTTGCTTTTTTTTTAGTAAGGTCTGAGGTCAATTTCCCTAGCTCAAAATCTAGTGATTTTATAATGTTTAAAGTAACTTTTTAAATGACCTTAATTACCCCAAACTTTAGTTCAAAAAAGTAACTAGCTTCAATGGCAAACTAAGCCTCAGAACTCTGCCCTCTGAAAAATCAAGAACCAAAGAAAAGGTCTAATTAGCGTCATCTAAGAAGAAATACTGAGAAACTTAAAAGTTAAAATGGTTTTCTTTGACAATTTACTACAACGAAGTCATGCTTTTATTTGGAGTTTAATGTAGTTAAGCTACTCTCCCCTTGTGCAAGTGCATTAATTAGAAATTAGTTTTCATTAAATATTTATACTGTTGAATTTAAATCCATTTCCTGGTCTACCTGTGTGTTATGTTCACATTTTACTCCTCTGTATACTAATATCATCACCCTCAAGTCTGTTTTCTTCTGACTTCCGTGATTGGGAGGAACATTATATTTTTAAGAAAGAAAAGTATCATGGAAAACTAATTCTTTAAAACTTTTACAAACCAAGGCTCTTTTCAAAGTCCAGTACACCCCCACCCCCACCCCACCCCCCCCGCGAATTGTTTGTTTTTTGTTTTTTGTTTTTTCCTTTTTTAACAATAAGCCATATAAGCAAATTAAATCTTCAGGCTCAATAGGGATGTTTCCCTGAAAGCATTTTTAACTAGTTTTCATGAGAGAAATAACAAGCAATCATCTTATTTGTAGCATAGAGATTAAGTAGATGAAGTTTCTAATTTGATGCACACACTTGATTGAGACAGGGGAGCTAAACAAGCTATAGTATAAAATCCAACAGTCCAAATTTACTCCTGACAAGTCGGTGGCTCTAAAACGTCAAGACAAACTCCTGAAATTAGGAGTCAGGCGTGTGGAAACGCATTTAACGGTTTTGCTTGCTCTCACCCTCGGTAACAGCTCTTGAATCCAACTAGACATTAGACTCAGAAGGCTTCCCTGAGCCGCACTTGGCACCATCCTTGCGAAGTTTACATGACAGGAATGGCAGTATGCCAACAGAGCAGCATCAAACATTCTCATGCATGATTTTCTGCAGTGCAACACCCAGAAGCTGCGGCGCAAAGAGACAAAATACACATCAAGGGACACAAGCATCACCCAGGGGAACAATTTCATGGCCTATGGGAGTTCATTCTATTATACCAATCCCATAAGCACAGCATCTGGGGACATACTATTGATACACAGCCTCACGGGACATACTATAAATTACAATATTCAGGAAGTCCAACATTTTGGCAACTCCACTGGGCATTTATAATTTCCCCAGCACATGCGCTGTTTGCCAATGCTGGGTCCAGAGTGGAAGGCATTGTAAAATAGTCCTTATACTACACTCAACAGTAATCAGGTAATTAAAGGCAGAACTTAAAGGGAAGGTCAAAATCGCATGTTTTGTTAAAGGGCAAACAATCTGCTATTAACTTACTTAAGAGTAAATGAAAGCAAGAGGGGTAACGCTGCATTTCAAATGATGATACAGATATGGAGTTAGAACACATAGATTCTACACCCTGTCATTTGTACAGCACTGGGAAAATCGTTTTATCTTTCTGGCTTCACTTTCTGTATTATTAGTAAAGTGGGATACTTGCTCTCCAACATTTATTTTTCGTCTATCATAGGTCAAATTTGGATTTCCTGATGGGTGCCCAGAGTCAGAGCTCAATTAATGTGAAAAATAAAATTAAAACTAATGAGGGAGTAAACTTACTTTACTAGCACCTGAGAATGAAAGTCTAGAGTCTGACCCAGCACATCAATCATTTTACCCTTCTCATTTTTTTTCCTTCCTTCCTCTTTGTACATGCCCAGGTTTCTGCTGCTATGGTCTCTATGGGAAGTAAGATCATACACAAACTTTAAAAATTCTTCCGAGAACCTGCCAGGTGCTCATTGCTTATTAAATAAGCAATCACACCCAGCAAAGAGACTAATAAAGAAACAAGCCATAACATTTTGTGTATACAGGGAAAACTAACCCTTATGTAATAAAAAGAATGTTGATGAGCACAATCAACAGACTCCTTCACTGAAACTTAGTAAATATTTCCTGAGCCCTTACCAAGTTTCAGGAACTGTGTGAAGTGCTAGAAAGACAACTCTTACATGGCTAAAGACAGCTTCTGCCCTCACACACAGCCTACATACCATCTGAGAAAGCTAGAGAAAAGTGAGCAAGCATTCAAAAATAGTTAAGTGTCATGTTCCCTTTGTGATAAAAACAAAAGAATGGGTAGGAGATTATCCAAGCAAACTCTCTCGGGTAAGACAGGCAAGAAGAGGGCCACTTCAGAAGGTATCAGAGGATTTATCAAGAAAAAGAAGAGGGAAAGACAAGAGGTCAAGGCAAAGGTCTTAAGTAGAAGGAAACAGTATGTTGAAGGACTGAGAGAAAACCACCGTTGGATGATGGTCACTCATTACTAGAAAACGGGAAAAGAATATAGCTACTATACTGACATGGTGACATTATTTCCAAAGGTATTCCAGAATATGGTTCAGGTTCATTAGAATTCAGGTCTTAACATGGTCTCTATTCCAACTGACGTAGCTCAATATTGGCACTGAGTGACATGCCAAGAGGAACTAATTAGATGTCTATAATAAGAGCTTGTAAAGGTCCACTGTCAAAAAACAAATCACAACTCCCAAACATGGCAGCCACCTGAACTTGTAAGAACCCTTTCTTCATTTGAAACAGATGTGGTGAGTGGATCAGGGTAGAAATACACTGAGCTGAATGCAGGACACTGGAAGATTCAAATACCAGGTTCGTGCAAGATGTACTTCCATGTGGATTTCTGGTCTACTAGATGAACTGTGATAGCATTTGGGCAAACTTCCACTGAACACAGATCTTTAGACATCATTTCTCTCTTCCTCCATGAGACACAATGCAGGAGACCTATGCATTGGCTACCTAATTAAACACCCCATTTCATATAGGAGATAATCAGCCATTTACCTAAAACTGCAACAGATTATTCTATAAGGGATTTCACTGCAATTCTGAAAGTTGTCCCCAGAATGAGATGGCAAGAGTGATTTATGAAACATAATACTTGGGTTGAAGTATAACGTATTTTTCATAAACACCTGAAATTGGAGCACAATTTACTCAACTTCAAACAAAAAAAGATTGTCCTATTTCTTAAATAAAATGATTCGTATACAAACTGTCATGTCGGGAAAGCTTTAGAAATGTGCTTAGCAGTCTTTTGAAACCTTAGGAGACAAATAGCAGGAAAATGGAGCAAAAGTGGGGCAGAGGGCAGGAGAAGGGGAAGGGAAAAACCTGGGTGAAATCCAGATACTGTCAGGACCAATGAAGTTGTTTGTGGAGTTCTGGTCTTTGATTTTTTTCTTCTACTAGACATGGGAGGCTTGATTTTCTGCCTATACCCCGGGAAGTCTATTAAGTTAGGTGAGCTCTTTACTGTAAACTTTTACCTAAGGTTGATCTCGTGAGCTTTCATTTATATGTATACAGCATTTCTTTTTTATCCTTTAGGTTTCTTTTTCAACTTTTTTATCAGATTTAAGTAGGGAGAGATATTTTTCCTTGAGTCTTTAGAGAACCCAAGTTCATTGAAAAACTTCAATTTCTGAGGTATTTCATCTTTAAGGTTAAATTTTTCAAATCAAAAAGAATGACCACTTCTTGAAAATGTAATTGTAAACTGCCTTCCAATTCTACTGTAATATTGGAGAAGAGTAATTCAAAAGTCTTATCTGTACCAGTAGATTCTTTGGGTCAATAAGATGTCAGTGTTTAAAAGTGTAGTGTCAGTAGAAAATCTGCATTTCTTTCCTAGTAATTTTCTGGGATAGGTTGGCAATCCTGATTAGTCTGTCATTTTTAGGTATCTCAAACTCATCATTCTCTGTCTGCTTTCTATATGCTCTATGAGTTCTGAAGGATCTTTTCAAGGATGATGAGGGATGGAATCTTTCTTAAAGTGTATTTTGAATCTCATCCAACAGAGATGACACAATAAATCTTCAAGAAATTTTTGACCATATGTCACAACTTTTGAAGGCAAATGAAGGCTTTCACAGCATGAAAGGATTATTTAACATTGACAGCTGTGAGGCATTTATCCTGATTTTTTCTTTCTTTTTCCATTAAGAGTATCACAGAAGATGGCACAAATGTGGACTGCATAATATGTAATACACCATGTATTATGTGAGATTATGATAGTTCTTATTGTCCTTCATGTTTATCCATTTCTGTTCACTCAAAATTACCTGTGTGAACTGTGTGCCCAGGACTTAAAAAAGTAAAGATATGAAAATAAAACAGAATAGTAATAATGTAGAAAAAACTAACATAGACCATGAAAAGAGAAATTTCAGGTTATTAAAAAAACTCATTTTATTTGAGCTGAGAAAATTGACTTGGGAACATTAGAATGGAGATACATACATGTAGATTTTAACACATGTGACTTAGATCACTAAACATAGCTGAGCCTCAGTGCCTTCACAAATGAAATGTATGTCTTAAAGTAGTTGATCTTTGACGTTCACTATACAGCTCAAATTTTCATATACAATTTTAAAAAATAATGCTAGACTCCATTTTTTGCCAGACTTATGTATTTAACCATCCAAGCAGTGAATTGTATCGTTACTGTGAAAATATTGAATTCTTTAAGAATTTAATAAATACATTTATAATTATAGAAAAAAGTAATTCTATGCTTAAGTTTTCAGAAGGAAAAACAACTGCTGAGTCAGCTCTTGAGTTACGGTAAGATATTTTTAATTTACATTTTTTGACATTTTATTTCAGATTCTTAAAATGCAGAGGAGTTCAATAGGAAATTTTGCATAGACAAAAGAGAATCTGAATAATTGCTGAAGATATTAACCCAGTCATGCTTGTTACAAAGTCTAAGCAAAAAGGATAGCTTTTTCTCCCACAAGCAAAGCTTTCAAAAGCTATTAGCACTATAAGGCATGGAGCAACTCTGGTGGAGGAACTTCTGATACAACACACACAAGGTTCAGGTTCAATGCCAACTGTCAAGGTGAGGGCACCGCACCAACCATTACAGCCTCTTCCTACAGAAGCTGCCTTCTTTTCTGTATTTGCAAAGTTCTACCATGGATCAAGGGCAGAAACGAATACAGACAAAAACCAGAAAAGGTGTGACTATGATAAGTCTAAATGAAATCGCGTTCAACTATTTGCTGTCTAGATTTTAGTCTGGCTGCACAGGAGTTACTCAGTGTGTTTTAATTTCACCCACTCTTAAGAATAAAACAGCAGTACATAAAGGGAGGGGTCTAGAAATCTGTGTTTTATACATCCTCCTAGATAACGCTGCCATACAGTAAGTGTTGAACAACTAGCACTGTGTGGCTATGGTCACAACATCATCTTTAGCATCTTTTATGCATTCGCATAAAAACAAAAGTTGTAGGACCAGAATTCTGTTTGTCAGCTGAGAAATAATTGGGAACAAAAAAATAAACTCTGCATCTGTTGCTACCAGATTCATTCAACAAGCGTTTACCATCTACTGGTACTGTGGCTAAAGTAAGTTTTAGGGTCATTGGATTAAAAAAAAAATTTGATGCAGTACTCATTTTATGACAATTATATAGAAATAATTTTCAGTCATAAATTCGTAGTATAATAAACACCAAGACCAGTGAGAATAAGTTGATATTTAAAATATATAGGAAACATGTTATACTGTTTCCAACAGGGATTCTAAGTAATAAATTTAACGTATCACATAAGAAGGAAACATATCAAAAGAAGCACAATGGTATTCATTTAATCTAATCAACACAAAGTCTAGTAGTCTATGTAACTTTGCTCTAAATTGTGTTTCATAGTCTTCCAAAGGAATGATACATCACTTTTTCCTCTAGATAATCATTACATTTCAATTTTTTCTAGTATAAATAAACGTTCTTTTTGTTGAAAAAACATATATTCTTGCTAATATTTAAGTATAGTGGCCTTATAGTATGCATTCATGAGGAATGAGATGGTGATTCCTAAATAATCATCACTCAAAGCAGGGTGCAGTGGCGCACACCTGTAATCCCAGCTACTTGGGAGGCTGAGGCCAGGAATCACTTGAATCCATGGATTCAAGACAAGCCTGGGCAACACAGCAAACCTTAGACTCAAAAAAAAAATCACCATTCAATGTAAAATTAAAAGAGTTGTCCATTGAGTAAAATTTAAGTGTTTGTAAAATTTTTCATCTAAACTGTGTATCAAATCACTGGAAAAGCATATGAATTTAAACTATTATTTAAATTGTATGGCCAATGGCTCTCTATTTTCAAACTGTCAAACCTAGAAACTGATAATACTGTCAGAGTTTTCCCCAAGGTTGAAGAACCCACAGTAATTAAAGAACATTTATACAGTCAAAAAACAGAGACACAAAGTACAGTATGACATCAACTTGGCTGCCACAGTCTTTCAAGGTCAGGAAATCCATCACAATGACATCGGTTCATAGCTAGACACGGGGCCGAATGACTTTAATGAGCAAGAAGCCAAGATAGTATTTTGTAAAGAAGCCAACTAGACACTCCACTGCAAGAAAGGTGTCACCAGAGACTCCCTGAAATTACCTCAGCCCTGCAATGGAGACAGAAGACGATAAAACAGATAACGGTGAACACACATCAGAAGGCAAGAAAACAGTCAGTGCTGAAGTCTACTTGAGTCATGAGAACACACCATTAACGTGAAAGGGTCTGAGAGCTATATTTCCTACACTCTGGGTCATTCAATCCCAAATTTAAACATCATGTTATACAACTTCAGGGTATGCCATCTATCTAGAATGCAAAGTACTCACAGTCTATGAAACTGAAAAGACTATAATGCATTAATTCTCAAATTATAAAGATGAAGTGCCAACTGTGTCAGAATATCTTAAGTTAATAGCCAAGGCAGGACCTTTCATTGAAAACTAGGGGAGGAGATAGTCCATACACAATCTCAAAGAGTCATATATCATCATTTTGCATTCAAGGTGATCCATACTGACATTTGAGATTAGAAAATGCCAGGACCAGTGATTTCACCAAACCCATCAATGTAAACCCAATGTAAACATAGCAACAATACACAGGGATTCTTGGGTTGCAATAGACTAGGACAGCTCTAATTTTACATTGATGTTTGCACTTGAACAATCTCAATGAATCTTCATAATCGTTTCCACTACTGTCTACTGTTAGTGAAACAAGTTAAGCTAAAGAATGGTCTTATCTCTTATTTTTAAATATCAAATAATACTTCAGTGTTTCTTTAAAAAGATTCTTTTAATCAAGGTGTTTTTTTCAAACATATATATATATGCAAACTGGTCTAACATATAATATTTTCAGTAACAAAACTCACCACATGAAATAACTTGAAAAGAATCATTTAATGGTTACTGCCTATATTTATTTATTCCAAATTACCCTACAAATTGATTGACAACAAGTATTAAATCATGGGCCCTTTAGACTAGCTTTGTAATAAGTAGATGGCATGTATTTTTGCACATAAATTTTATTATTTCTTGAAAATAGCATATAAATGCAATTTTGCAATAAATAGCATGTTGTCACAAGAGACTTCAAGAGAAATGTATTCTGTGGACTTTAGGAAGGAAAATAAGTTGTTTTGAAATATTATAAATGCTTGCATTGTAGGTCCCTAATTCCCGTTATCCAGACCTTACCAGTGACAGAATATTTATTTCCTCCTATTTCTTACCTTCTGCCATTATATTAATTTAAATGCAATACTTATTATATTTAGTCATTCAATACATATTCCCTTCAGTCATATGTAGGCATTATTCTCCACACTGGTGGGGAAAAAATGAGCATCTGCCCTGATAGAATTACATTTGAATGGGGAGAGGTAGGACTATGCAGCCTAGTGCAAGGAAGAGAAGAAAATAAATGAGAAACTGTCTGAGGATAATAAGTGCTATGAAGGAGATAAACTTCAAGAAGGATGATTTATCCATGGGTAAGTGGCACTTTGGGAAAGGAGGGCTTCATCAAGATAATGACGCAAGAACCACGCTAGTGAAACACCTCAGTTACTCTGTATCTGGGTCTCCTCTGGACAGTCTGTGATAACGCAGTTAGCAGAAGCATCATTGAGACTCTCCTTTCTGCAAGAAGTAAGTTGAGTCAGAGAAAGTCACAAACACACCAGTTCACACAGCACCCCAACTTGATGATCTGCACCTGCACCACCACAGGGTGCCTTACAGTCACTATGCTATCAGCTAACATGGGTCTTGTCCATAGGTTCACCTTCCATGTTCACTCGAGAAATAAATTCTCTCTAGGGAAGGGGAAGGAGCATGGAGGACTAATGAATGATTCAACATCTTTAGTCCTGAAAGCAGTCTCATGGTCTTTTATTAACCTTGTCTGAGACGCTAGTATTTTATTAATATTTATCTACAGGTAAAAAGATATGTGGACAAAGGAATGTTGCTTCTTATAATTATTTCTAGTTCTCTTCTTTCTCACCATGTAGGAAGAATTACATGTCTGCGACTTGGAAACTAGGAAAGGAATGTGATTTCTTTCAGCCAATGAAATCATTGTAGAAATGACATTCCCCAGTAGAGATGTGGGTAAAGGGGTGCCAACTTGGCTGAAGGGGTAACAGCTTTTCAACCCTCCTTTCAGACCATGGAAGCAGGTAGCACCTAGAGACTCAATCCTGAGCCACCACATGATAGAGGAAGACAATTCTTTCTCTATCAAAATTCTATTCAATTATAAAAGAAAACTGTCATTGTAAGCCTTTGGGATGCTGGAGTTGCTTAGCATCACAGAAGAGCCTGTCCTACCTATTAGGAGTAGGATATAGTCCCTTCAACATGGGTATGTTAAAGTCCTAACTCATGGTACCTGGAGATGTGATCTCATTTAGATGGGGGCCTTTATGGTGTAGTTAGTGAAGATGAGGTCACATTAGAATAGGATGGGTACCTGATCCAATATCAAGTGTCCTTAGAAAGAGGTTAAATATGCAAACATACAGGGAGAACACTATGTAAAGATGGAGGAAGAGATCAGGATTATGCAGTTGAAACCAAGAATACCACCATTTGTAAGAAAACCATTGGATAGGAAGATAGAGGCTTGCAACAGATTCTCCTCACTGCCTTCTGACAACATATCCTGTGATACCTTGATTTTAAATGTTCCAGAATACACTTCTGTTAAAGCCCCATGTACTGTGCTACAGCAGTCCAAGTACTGCCCTGCCCTAACACAACACTGCCCTAACACAGCTGTATATCCCTATAATTTAAGCAGGAGTTTATTTATATGTGGGGAAGGGAAGACCCTCCCCTTCTCATAACCAAATCAAAATAAGGTAACTAATATCCTTCTAAGATAATTAAATCTATTTTCATGAGATGATCTAGCTGTAATTTAAAATTTCATTTCTAGTTGAAAAGAGGAGCTAATTGTATGTTTTATTTTTTCTTTTACAACTCAAAAAATACACTTCTTTCAAAACCAAAGTGCCCACAACTTAAGATACAGAGAAGGTTATTACATTTTCTGGGAGGCCATTTCCCTATTTACATGATCCTATTCTGTTGTCTCTTAATTATAAATGCTGAAGCTTTTAGTTTCAGAGGAATCACTATGTTAGCTATGAATGATTAAGGGTTCATAAAGTTTTTACTAGCACATTAATCTCCAGGTGCAGCAAAAGTCAAGTCACTTGTTAAAATTCTCTAGTCTTGGCATCAGGTTGCCTCAGGAAACATGGTAAACAGCTTGAATGCTGGCTCCCTGAGATAGTACCCACACCTCTGCTTCAAAGAAATGCTGTCTAGACAAAAATCAGAATCCTACTTTCAATTAGTTGGCCTAGAAAATGAGAACTTTATTTTACAAGACTCTTTTCTTTCTGAAATGAAACAGTCCATGAATAACAAGTTAATGAAGCAGGATTTAGAAACCAGGAGATGTTTGATATTTGAGAGGCCCATATTCCTAGTCCCTTGCAGAGAGAACCTCCCCATGCCCCAGGGAAATGACTTGTAAGTTAGGAAGGCAAGAGAAGAAAAGAGACACTAGGAAATGTGCCTGTTTGGCCAGGAACTAGGTCCTGTCATACTCTTCATCCCTCACATTCAAACACAGGTATCATTCTCTTGTGGAAGTTCCCTAAACCCACACCGTGGCTTTTTAGATAACTATTATCACCATCTTACTGCCTTTTCCTTCTTTTGGTCATCTTCTCGTTTAACTTTTGTATTTTACTACGTAAGGAAAAATTTCCCCAAAGTTATCTTTGACCTCTCTATACTCAGTATATGTTCTCTCTCTCTCTCTCCCCCCCCCCCCCCCCCCCAGTCTCTGTCTCGGTCTCATTGAGGGAGTAACACAGAGGGTGGTGGGGAGGGGTAAGAGGGACTCGCAATTCTATAGCTGGACATAGCCAAATAGAATCCTGGGCCTCTGATTTGTTAAGGGGTCAAGAAGTGAATCACCACCACACCCAACCCTGACTTCTTTTTCCTCATTAGGAAATGATCATAGTCACCTCAGAGGGTGATTATGGGATTTACGTGAGCACTAATCCATGGAAAGTGCAGATAGGCACTGCATAAATGCTAATGCCTGAACCTTGGAAGATCTCATCCCATTTCAACATTGTCACACCAGAAACTTGGGAAGATGAATGAAAGGAAAGCTTCCAAAGGTAGGTGAAGGTCAAAGACAGGGGCATGTGGTATGAGAACAGAAAGAGTAGGTGCTACACAGAATGTGGAATCAAAGAGTGCAATTTAAGAAGAACTGAAGTCTCCCATAGAAGCAATGTTTTAAAAATTCAGGAAACAAGCAATGTTTCCCATTGAGTCAGGCACTGGCCCACGTTCCATTCAGGTCTCCATGAATTTATTTAAAACATGCCAATAGCATCCATGTATCAAAAGGCATGTGATATAGTTAGGGGACATGAGATAAGCTTAGAAAACTAATTCACACTTAGAAAGATATGCCATGTTGGAGAAGGACTATGACATCTCAGGGATCAAAATGATGAACACGTTGCCTAACTGACAAAGATTCTGGAGCAGGGAACCAAAGTTGGCCATTTAAAGTTACGGTTCTCAATATTCACAGTATTCCATGACATAAATGTCTCAGTCACTGTAATATGATTTACAATTTCAATATAACTGAAACAATAGGGCTAAACGAAACAAAACAATGAGCCAAAGTACGGCTACCTTTGATTATAAGAAGAGGCAAAAAAAAACCAATTTTCTAAAGCATTTTAAAAAACACTCATTGCAGATTTCATGTTTTCTGGCCAATCACCTCAATATTAAAAGCATATAATGAAGTTGCTTGTATAGTAAGCCAACTGCTCTGAAACTCACTCTTTTTAAACAGATGTCAATGAACTTGATAATTATGGACACAATGATAGGTCTATCAGACCCACCCCTGTTAATTGACTAAGGAAACATTCTAAGAAAAGAAAATCAATTTCTGATGTTCGTTCTAATATCTTAGATTGCTTTAAGCAAATTGAACAAATGTATATACAAGAGCCATGCTTAGTATGCAGTAAAAATATCTATCCAGCAGTATCAGGCTTTCCTTATAATCCTGAAAATGGTATGTGATGCTACTTGAAAAATAGTTATTACGATGGTTGGCTGGATAAAGTTATTTTTTTCTAAAAGCAAATAGGCTGAAGCATGACTGCAAACCAATTTCAGCTATAACTGCTACCATGCTGCATACAGCGTCATCTCACTACCTAACACATTCTAATAAAGTTTACTGTAATATGAAATATTGCTGTATAGCTAATGATATTGCAACTTGAGGCTGCTAAGAGAGAGCACTTGCTATTATTTTCTTTACTGTTAACTTAAAGGTAAACCCAGCAAAGATGCCATCTCTACTTTTTTTTTCTTTCTCCGGATGAACTATTCTTTCTCTGAAAATTACCTCAGTATCATAAATATTGGAAGAATTCAATACTAATTAAATGCATTAATAAGTTTTATATTCGAGTGTCTGGAGGTTGGCAAAGTCATAAGTCTGTAAATCCAACCAGAGGAACATGATCCCACCAGTAAAATGGCACTACATTTTCTTAAAGAAGGGTTGCTTGTTACTTGTTTTTTTCAGTGTAAGGTCATCAAATGCACAAGCAAAATCATCATTTAGCACAGAGGTCAGCATACATTTATGTAAAGGGCCAGCCAAAATGATGAGAACCTTTGAGAGTCATTAGATCCCTATCATATCTACTGAACTCTGATTGAAAAACAAAAACCGTCACACACCATATGTAAATGAAGGGGCATCGTGCTAGTGCATAAATGTTTAATGTATGGACTGAAATTTAAATTTGATATAACATTCATTAGTCAAGGAATATTCTTCTTTTTCCAATTTTCCCCTAGCCATTAAAAATAAGGGACCTATTAGTAACCAGTAAGCCATATAAAATTGGGTCACAGGCCATAGTTTGGTAATCCTGCTTGAGCAACTCAAGGCAGAGAGACTTTCTCACATCAAAGATCTCCAATATAGGTGTTAACTTCAGTAAAATAGAAAAATGCATAGTAAATAGACATTTTGTGAGTAATATAAAATGCAATCAGATAGAACAGACCGAGTTTCCTTTCCCACACTAGCCTAGTATTCTCCACAAGGTCTTTTGTCCAGTCGCCCACTTCTAACAGACAAGGGCTTGGATATCTCTCTCTCAATTCTCTGGGCCAATCAATCGCTTGCTTGTGCCAGCTCATCCTCTTAAATAACTTACACCACTAACTACAATGCGCTGCGTGGATTCAGGCCACCATCATTTCATGTTCAATTACTGAAACAGCCCTTTCACTGGTCTACATGCTTCCTGCTTCCAGTCCATTTTCTTAATTGCAACTGGAACATTTTCTTTATCGACCTTAAATCTGATCATATTAACTTCTCCACAGATGCCAATGGCCTCCCACTGCCCTTATGATAAAATGGAATCTTCTTATCATGGTTTCCAAGTTCCTTCAAAGACAAAGTCCATCTGAAACATCCACCCTTACCTAGCACTACAGATAATAAAACAGAGTTTCCACACATTGGGAAATGAAGGCAAACACAGTAACTCCTTGTCCCTCTACCCTGTACACATTCCTCAAGGGAATGCAGAGGTGAGGGAGCTACTGTTTAGGATGCAGAAATATCAGGAAGAAATACCTTCAAGAGCCCGCACTGCTGCAAAGCAGAGGGTGGCAGTATGTGCAAATGGAAGGTTCTGGCAGTACAAAGCCTGGAGTGAGTTTTTCTAGGTTCTTACTGGTTGAATGACATAGATTTTTCTTATTTATAAAACAAGAATGAGCATTTATGATCTCATACCAAATTGACATAAAGTACTGTGGGCTCACAGATGAGGGTCTCACATAATTAAGAGATGAGATGGAGTTACATCATGACAGCAGGGAACAACAAAAAAGAGATGAACAAAAGCTCACTTGCTAACTCAGTGTTCTCTCAGGAATTGTTAACTTTTTATGCTATTTTTTTCTGGCTTGCTCAACTGTAAATATTTAGTTCTGTGCTACAAAAGAACAAACATTAAGTCTGAGAAGCTACTAATAGGAAGTAAGGAAAAACTCAAGTGATAGATAAAATAAATAATGGATGACAGAGAAGCATGACAATGGACATAGTCCAGTAGGGTAGGAAGTGGAAGCGATTTTCCTTTAGACCATTGGAAAATTCATTCCTTTTAAGTATAAGTTCTTGCATCCAAGACTACAGAAAAAGAATGTTTTGAGACTGATGAGGCAACAAGTGCCTCACAACTCGCCTCAATATCTGACCAGGATATCCCTTACCTGAGTGTTATCTGCTCTGAACACCTTAAGTCTGGACAGTCTGTGGTTTACACTTTGTGACCCAGAAACATGAAGATCCCTATAACTTGCTACCCAACCTTCCCATAATGCAATCTTATTACCTTCTTATTCTTCCTTTTTTACTCTTTCCTGATACTTCATCTCAGGGCCTTCCATGATGAATTATGGAACCCATCTCTGTGCTTCTGCGAAACCTGGATGACCACCTTATCACTGCACATTTTGCTCACTTTCACAAGTACTGGTGTCTAAGATGTACCTGGCCCAGTTTTAGGACATGGTATTCGCAGATATAACTGAGAGGATATGAACCACCAATTGACTCTCAAGCTGGTCCAAAGTCACTGGAACCTCACCTTCTCCACTCTCCTTGAGACACACATTCCTCCCATCATCCCCACACTTAGAACCACTTCCAAATGCAACCCTGAGAGAGGAATGCATTAGCAAAACCATCTGGAGAGTGTATATGACTGAATCTAGAGCAGGATCCCTTCAATATCGTTTTGTTATAAATACTCATGAGACGAGGCAAGGACCTGGAAGCTGCTGATGTATTGCCCTGCAGAACTCTGCACCCCCCAAGATAGGACCTGAAAGCAGCTTAGATACTACAGGCCTGGTGAGCAACAGAACAAGTTGTGTCGGGGTGGGGGGGAAGGGGGGGAAGAAGCTGCAACATGTCCCCACAGGCTGTGGCTCATGGAACAGCAAGCAAAAGGGGCACTAGCTGGAGATACAGAGCCATAGGTAGGAACAGGGTTGATTATCCCTTGGGCAGTAGAATAGTGCAAATTTCCACAAAGCTGACATGAAGGAGATTCATGCTGCATTGATCAGGGCTTGTGTGGAGTAAGGAGACTAGGGGTTGTGACCTGGAGTTGAGAAACAAGGGGCAGGTCTCTCAGCTCAAGCAATGTCCAGCAAGAAGGGCAGACTAAGAAGATGTGGTGCCCATCCATGGTGGAATACTACTCAGCTAGCTGTAATTGTATTTGAAGGAGATGAAGTACTGCCATTTGCAATAACATGGATGGACCTACAGGGGATAATGCTAAATGGAGTAATTCAGAAGGAGGACAAATATGAGAATATTTCACTCACATATAGAATTTGGGGAACCAAAGGAATTGTCAAGACCAATTCTAAATGAACCCTAGATATATGACTGCAGATTTGAGGTTACTAGATGGTTGGGGGAGGGGGCAGATTATGATTAAAGAGAATGGCTATTTCAGTAGTCAATGTATATGGCATACAGTGTTTCAAGTCACAGTTACCTCAGTAAAAATAAGGACATATTTTTAAAAAGAGAAGATTAAGAAGCAAATTAAAATTTCAAAATCAAGCATGAAAAAAATCCAACAAACACGTTAACAATTACTGAAACATCCATGTTCTATGGAGGAGATGCAACAAAAAAGAAAAGAAAGGAGTGAAACCTTACACATTTCTGGAGCATTTGTGTTAGGTACAAAATCATACAAAAATCTGAATTTTGTAAAATTATATGTAATGAGTAGAATTTAGTCAAGTTTCTGACAATTGCTTCATCTGTTACAGTGAAGTTACATAACCAATTTTTTTAAATTCTTGTAATTTTCTAGGAAGTAGTAACCATTCTAGAAGTGTAATTATGTTAGGAAAGCTTTTTTTTTTTTTTTTGAATGAGAATATTCCTGGAACAGCACATTCTTACTTCTGAGTTACACCCACTCTTCTTTACCTCCCATTCAACACTGTCAAATTTGTCCTCCCCATTACTTGATATGTCATTTGGGATTGCTTCCATCAATACCTAAACTCTCCAGATTCTTCTAAAATACTAATTTACATTTCCAGAGAATGAATTCATGTACTATTTCTAAATTACTTTTAAAAAATTACTGGAAATTAAAAAAAAAAAAAGATTGGGAGAAGAAAAAAAAATCCCAGATAAGGATATTAAACCAAACACACTATTCAGGGACCTACTTTTGCAATGTGTTGGTTCCCTCAAAGTCATAGTTTCAAAAAATCTACTGATGACAAAGTGCAAACTACTCAAACCTGTGAAGATTCTAGCAGATGGGGGTGGAGATTGACTTGTCTTGCATTCACCCAAAACCAGTCTTTTACGTACTTTCTTGCTTAGTAAAACCTACTAATCTAGAATGTTGTATTTCGTTTTGCTCTCTCCTTCCACTCTATACACCAGACAGATTGAGTTTCAACAGAAGACTCCACATTTCAGACTCAACAAATGAGTGTTTCACATGAAAAACCAATGCTTTTGTAACTTTGTATGGTACTCTTCCTTGACAGAAAGCCCATGTACCATTCCATTTTCCTATGTGAGGAAGGAAATCAACAACTGTTCACTGAATAAAAAAGCATATTT
Organism: Uropsilus gracilis; assembly: GCA_004024945.1. Classification (NCBI taxonomy): domain Eukaryota; kingdom Metazoa; phylum Chordata; class Mammalia; order Eulipotyphla; family Talpidae; genus Uropsilus; species Uropsilus gracilis. Next base: position 20,220 of record PVHY01003971.1, read on the forward strand.
ATAAATGAATGAATACAAGTTTTATTTTGAAAATCTTGCTGTTGTCTTAAGTACTTGGGATCTTAATTTCATGTAAAATAGTTATTACTTAAGAGTTGAAGAATCATATAATAAAATAATTTCACTATAAATACAATAAAAATAAATAAATAAACCACTTTCACATAAAAGCGTTCCATTTAAATAAAGAGACCTAAATAAACAAGTCTCAATGCAACAAGTTATATTTTAGTCTTCACCTTATATTACTCAGTCTTTACTGACCATGAGTATTTAGACATGAAAGTCTCTGCTAGATTAATAACTGAATATCAAAATGATGGTTCTTCATGATTGCTTGTCCACAGTGATTTTCACTTGGAAAAACATGACATCTTCCCCAAGGGGACCTTAACCTACACTCTGTTTTCCAGGAAGCACAAAATTCATTGGTGTCCTATTAAGTCTCCCAAGTGCACTTCAAGGAAGTTGATAACTAAATCCATAATGATATAGTTACAGAGAAACAGAGAAAAATTACGGTAGATATGGGCATGCACAGACTCATGTACAAAGGAAAAGTCTTCATGTTTATTTTATCTCAGAAAAAGAAAAGCTATTCTTTATAAACAGAAGCATGTACATGCCTGATTAGATCTATGTTGGGCTTAATTTGTTAATGTCAGTACTAATAGACTTAACTCTTGTTCTAGAAAACCCTAGTTTGATAATGATAAAAAGTTCATAGAAGCCAAAAAAAAAAAAAAAAAACAGGCAGGAACCAAATTCTTCCAAGCATCTTGATAAAAATCATAAGAGAATTTTTGACCCAACATCCAGTTTATGACAAAAACTCATGGACATATGAGAGGACTGATAACAACCACTAAAGGGATCTCAGCTCATGTTTGTCTCTCAAATTGGAGATGCCAAGTGTTTTACCATGATTTTAAATTTCAGTTTTCAAGATTGAACATGGAAGTTCATTTGGAGCTACTCCGAGTGTTGAACAAAGTAATATGCCTCCCTCTCTCCAGGAATTGAAAAGATTTTGTTATCATGGAACATTGGAGCAGAGCTGAGAGTAGAGTTCAACCTATGGTATGATGCACCAAACTAATCCCAGTCACCAAAATTTTTCACTCTTTGTTAAAAGGCATTATACATTTAAAATGCCTATGTATGTAATATAAATATATGCAAGGAACATATTTAATGCAAATATTACTTGCATGAAGGAAAAACTTTCACTTATCTCATAAACATGGGATGAGAACCATTCCATATTTTAGCTTTAGTTTGGTTATGAATATAAAGCATAAACATGCAAACATTGTGGCTTTAAAAGTGAACATTCATTTTAAAAGTAGGGATACTCAACTCTATACCATGATTATTTCAAACAGAGATTCAGTGGCCCATCAAATTGCAAAACATCCTGAATCATGATGCTTTTTGCTCCGATTAGTAGAATATCTATGCAGATTCCACTTAATACGTGTTAGTTCTGTGATGTACCTTGGAAGGTACTTAGCTTCTCATAAACTCTATTTCCTTTATGGCATAACAGCAATATCAACCGTGCAATGGATTAGTTGAAAGGATTAACAACTATAATCAAGGCAAAGTTCTCAGCAGAGAACCTAACATTCTCAAAATACTAGTAAAATATTTTATATTTTAATTAATGGGCATTGAATTTTAAAAAAATCACCTCTTTTGTAATTCAGAACCTTAACAAACAAAAATCTAAAAAATTGAGTGTTGAATAATTAAAAAGTAAAGCTCCATTGGCACATTATCAAAATTATCCCTAGTTATGTACAGATTTTTAAAGGAAAATTAAAACTGAATCAAAGCACAAGAGGGAATTTCTACGTTTCTTTCAAGCACACTTTCACCTGAGTAGAAAATTACATCCAGAATAGGGTTTGAGAGATCAATTTTTGAAGTCACAGGCAAAGTAAATTGAGAGTAACCAGGAAAAGTGTATTATAGTCATCACACTATGTTTTTGATGTTCACATGCCACTTTTATGACAGCTTCTTTATGTGTAGAAAGGTTGGCTTGTAACAGGTTACAAAAATCCAGTTTGGCTGTGATGTCTTACCCCTCTCTCAACTGATGATTCCCAGAGTTACTGATACCTTCCAACCTAGAGTCGGTGTAAATAGTTTACAATTGTAGTACTTCTGGTGGAACTCTCAAATGGGATAGTAAAGATGGATTTAGAGGTACAGCAAGTCAAGGGGAATTGAGGGTTTTGAGACTAAGGACAAACAAAGTATGAGGTAGGAGACACAAACTGTCCTCAAAGCATTTTTCAGAGAAGAACAACAACAAGTGCACTATGGAGAATGTGTTCCAAAGCCGCCTCAACATCCAGGTACCTTCATCTTGATCATAGTTAGGTGACATCTGCACTTTAACCACAGTAAATCCTAAGACAAATTAATTGTTTAACAGTCAAACAGCTAGGTTTAATCACAGAGCCAAGAAGATTCCTTGAAATCTTCTCAATACTCCTCTATTATTTTTGCATAATTACTAAAACACTACTTCTTGATATATGTGCAGTTCATATTTTACTCTTACCTTCTTTTCCACCCTGTTCTAAAGGTATGTTTCCTTCAATACTGCTCCCACTAGAAATAAAGAACATTCTTTTCCTGGCAGACTATTCATCTAACTACCCATATTTATTAAAAACTTAAGAGTTTAGCAAATAAATTCAACCAACTCATTTATTTGTAACCATTCTTTCATCTCATTTCATTCACTCAATAAGCATAATGACTACTGAGTCATGATCACAGGTTAGGTACTAGAAAAGTTGAATAAGACTGTATTAAAAAGTCTACAAGGCAGAACAGAAGATAACACTGTATAGTACTGACTGCAAAGTAGTATGCTTGAAACCACAACAGATAAATATAGGATGGGGGGGGGGATCATGAATGTTTGAGGCAGTGAAGAGTTGGTAGTCAACTTTTTTCAAACTAGAAAAGTTGGAATCCATTTACTACTAATGTAAATTATTGTTCCCTGTGAAAACAACAGACTTAGATATGCCCAGTATTACAATTCACCTAGAATTGCAATCTATGTTTAATATGCACAATGCATAGAGAAATGATACTTAACAGACCTGAGTATAGCAACATTAGGAGCTAGGAGGTACTCGTCATCTACAACCTTCCATTATGGAAAATGAGATTAGATGCACTCAGGCAATCACTCCATAAAGATAATGATAGTATATTTACTATTATCTAAGCATAGAGTGGGTACTAAAGGAAAAAAAAAAACATAAAAATTCCTAACTAACCAAAGCTCTATATGGTATGTTTTTCCCATTTCTCTAAAACCCTCTACATTATTATTCTAAATGAAATATAAATTGAAATAACAAGTAGGTTTATTATGACAAAAAAATGTTTTTTTTCAAACTCACACTAGGCAAAGACCAAATGACAGTCATATAGAGTTGATGTAGTTTGTAGAAGTAAGTTACATTTGAGGATGAAAGAATAAATGCCCTATTATCTAAAATTTTAAAAGAAGGTGCTATGTTCTATACTTTGTAAAAAGAAAGCTGAAGATTCTGCACTTGTTCAAAGCTCTTAAAAGCTGGCATGCTACCAAAGACATTACACATATTTGAAAATGATAAATGTACGTGAAATGGACTGAATAGCATACACACACACACACACGAGAAAGTGTATTAAAAGGAAATAAGTATGTTGACTGTCAGAACCAAAAAAATCAAAGTTTTATGAGAGTTTCTGTCTGAAAGAGAAGGAATTTTCAAAGGATTATTGAGAAGAGCCATTGTTTTGGCTCGATTACAGGTATAGTATGTCCAGGTTTGTGATGATGGGTTAGTACGTCATTTTTGACTACACATTATATAGATAATAGTTCTCATCTCCATCTAACAGCTATTGCCAACAACAAACATGTCATATTTTGACTAAAGGAAATTTTATGGTGTAGCTCCTCCAAATAGTATCTTCTGACAACATTAACAATCAAAGATAATCAATAAATGGATTCACTAATCCATGTTTTACAGATGTCTGAAAGAATCTAGAAAATCTGAAAAAAACATTTAGCGAAGTAATGTACTTTGTATATAACCCTGCATGAGAATGAACCCCCACACTGCCTCTCAAGTAAACATAATAGTTCTACATCTTCTAAATGGTGTGTTTTCACAAAGCAGGCTTTTTAGTATTAATATTATTAAATAGCTGCTTTAGGAAAATATCATTGATTTTTTTTCTAATGTCTTAAGAATCAAGATCAAATTCCTAAGATCATTATTAAGAAAGTTCACATTTTGGTTCTAAGCTAGAGTTTCCCATCCCACCATCTTTCTTTTGAACCCCTGATATGCAGTTCCTAAAAATACAGAGTGTCTCTGAATTCAGAAAGCTCAGGTTGTTATACTTGATCTGCCTTAATTCTACACTGAAATCTGCCATTCACATTTTAAAAATATTTGTTGTATTTTAAATATTTTTTGTTTACCTAGCACTGTTGATATGCACATGCTATGATATACAATATGATAAGATATGATCTTAATCCTCCAAGACAATGTATTTCTTAAAGAACAAAATTATTCACCTTGCTGTTACACAACTATTATGTTTTGCATCCAGTAGGAGCTTAACCAAAAACACTTAAATGAATTCAATGAGAATTCATTACCTAATAAGCCATGCTAATCTACCCAGACTCACTGTTCATCTACTCATTTTGCTATCATTTGGTAGCAAGTCAGCTCCCCCCAAAATGCTCTAAAGATAGCTAGAGTGAGACAAAAACACCATATCCATGGTGATTTCTTCTTGGACAACATTCTGGAATATGATTCATATCATTCAAGTTTTGAATATCTGATAAAGTTCTTCAATAGTTTCTTACTACTAATATGGACTTATTTTAAACTAGTGCTAGCTCTTTTATGTAAGTTGAGAAAAAAGAAATGGGGAAGTAGTTGATGATAAACAATTGACAATTTAATGCTAAGAGAACTGTGGTGAGGATTCAGTTTAAGTAACAAGCACTGTTTAAGTACTGTTCATCAATTATTTATAAATAAGCATTAATATGTAGGCTTCATTGGGTCTAGAAATTCTGAGAGCAACCTTCAAAATTATATAACTAGCAGGCAAACTAAAATACTTCTATCATATTACAAATCAACATCTATTTTCTACCCAGGCATATCTAGAAGAGAGAAAATAGGTAAGACTCTTTGACCATTTTCAATAATCAAAAAACATATGCTCAGTAGGCAAAAAAAAGTCCAAAAAGTATATTGAATCAAAAATCATCTTAATGAGTCATACTTTCCCAGAAAAGGATATATATCTGATATATTGTGATCTCTTTGGGGATAGGAAATGACAGCCATTTGCAGCAATCACTGAAAATTCCCATCCTGTAGGATGTTGAAATACAAGGATGTAAGCTCTTGGTTTGGGAAAGGTAAGCAAATGAATTCTCATAAAGGTTATGCTTCTTTGGAAATTTTTTATGCAGCTTGCTCAGAGGAGGACTGGATAAGAGGGTGAAGGATGCTAGAAATGTTTATATAGTGAGAAAACTGCTGTTCTGAAGAATATTCATTTACTCCAGTTTTACATGTAATCTGCAAAATGCACAAAATCTCTTTTCCATTTCTTCCAGCAATCTTAGCAAGGAGTCACATTGCTTTAACCCCAGATGACTGCAATATCAATTTGATTGGTTCCATTGCTTAGAGACTTTTTTGTTCCACCTGCACAATACTGCTAGAAGAATCTTCCTAAACTTTTCATTATGTCTTTCCTCTGCTTATGAGCCTCTGGTGGGTCCTTTCCACTGATCAGATTAAATGTACTCTTCTCGGGCTACATATCAAAGTCCTCCATTAATCTTTCCCTTCTCTTCAATCAGTCTTTTTTCTTTTCCTGCCTCTAAAATCAAGCTAAATTCATAGCTTTCCTTATTATGTTCTTCCTGCTCAAATATCTGTCTTTTCCTGGTTAAAATCCAGATTATTCTGACCAGCAGAGAACCACCATGTCCCTAGTTAACTGTATACAAAGCGATTACATCCACTCCCATACCTTCATGCTAGAGGAAATATTTCTTTCCAATGACCTTACCTTGTCTCTATTCTGAGTTCCTAAAAGGTTCTCCTCCTCTTCATATAGTCTTTCAGACCATCTGGAAGTTTTCCAGCTCAGCTGGATGATTTTTTGATATTCTACCTGATATATAACAGATGCCCAGATGCTTAGTAAAGACCTTTTGAGAGGGACATGATTTCTGCGTTGCAATTCCAATCCCACGTGGCTCAACTTCTCATGCAAGAAAAATGTGATCTTTGACTAGTCATAACAATAAAGAAAACATGTCAACCAAAACAATAAAACTTCTAAATGAAAACCATCATTTCTGTGAGATTCTCCACTAAGGTCCCTGGATAGGCGACACATGGCAGAAAGTGAGGACAAGCAAAACTCAAACCTGTAACTTCCCAGTTCATAGAGTTCTAGGAAATCTGAAAGTATTCAAATGGTTGAAGAAACAGCCTCTGTAAAGATGACCCTGATAATAAGAGGTTGATTATATGTAACCTCTGATAAAAACAGCCTTCACCTTTAGATTCCCAAAGACCATCTTACCATGAATCCAAGACCCTAACTACCTTTTCATTCTCTCACTCATGGATTGAGCCCACACTTGCTACCATCCACTACAATATATATGAAATAATGTGAGATTGTTGATGACCACCTGCCCCAAGCAAGGCACTGAGCACATCTGAAGCAACCATTCATGAAGTTTACAATCAACCTATGGGTCATGTTGTCATGATATTATGACAACATATATGTAACTCATGCTATGAGGGAACTGAGGCTAAGAGAGCATCAATAACTCTTCCATGGATACCCATCTAGGACACAAGGAGAGAAGAAACAAATCAGGTACATCTAGAAGGCAGCAAACTTCTATGTAAGGGTCTTATTTTAGATCTATTTCAGAGCTGAATTCTGAACTGGACGTCTCCCTCGTGTCAATTTCTTTAACATATTTCGTGCAGTTCTTTTCTGAAACATAACCTTTTGCAATGCAGTATTACAGTAATTTGGAAATGTGTCCATCATTCCTAATAAGTAGGCAGCAAGCTTTTGGAAGAAGGAGGATTTTTTTCATGAGCATAAACTGCTAAACGCACAGTTCACAAACAAAGTCCTCCCTAAATATATAGAAAACAAAAAGATACGGTTTTATGTTTACACAGACAGGCATGCAGAAGTGTGACATTCAGGTTTTGTGAACTTTTATTTGCTCAGTGGCCTCTGTGAACCTATATTGAGCATCACCATTCTCTGCCCATTGCTAGAACATTCTAAGGCTAGGTACTGATTGCTCAATAGGACATTCCACCATCCTTCAAAAAAGTTGAATATATAACAATCTGAAATTAATTTGACCCTTTCTTATTAAATTTGTTAGCTAGCATTACAAAACTGTCTATGATTTAAGGGTATAGGTTCACACAGCTCCTGATATGTGTTAGCACACAACAACCCAATAGCAAACACCCATATTTCTCCTTCATAGCCCACTGGGGTTTCTCAAAACTTTGCCTCTGAACCTCTCCCACTAGAAGCTTCTGTTCCAGTCATATTTCTAGGGGTTGTTTTGGTTTAGTTTAGTCTCTACCTTTATTGTGTTTCTCTATATTCCAATAAATGAGTAGATCACTCAGTATTTGTCAGCCCTAGTAACTTATTTCACTTAGCATAGACCTCTCCAATTCCAATCATGTTATCACAAATGGCAAGAAATCATCTTTTTTTTTTAAACAGCTGAGTACTGTTCTACTACACATATATACATTATCCACTTATTTGATGATAAGCACTTCACTTAGGCTCTTCCCATTACTTGGTCACTGTGAATAATGTCACAATGAATAAAGGAGCACATGGATACCTTTGAGTTAGTGTTTCTACATTCTTTAGGTCGACACGTCAGAGTAGAATTGCTGGACTAGAAGGTATATAACTAATGCTAATATATTGAGGAACCACCATATTTCTTTACATAGGGTCTACACCAGCTTTAGAACTATCAACAGTCTACATAGGTTTTTCCTTCTCCACATCTGGCCAACACTTGTTTCTAGTCTTTAAGATATAGGCCATTCTCACAGGTATGAAATAGCATCTCACTTTGGTTTTGATTTGCATTGCCCTCATGATAAGTGATGATGAACATCTTTTCATGTGCCTGTTGGCCAGCTGCATGTCTTCTGGAATGGTCTTCCATCTGGTGTTTTAACTGTTTGTGTTCTGTTTGTTGAGTTGTATGAGTTCTTCCAGTCTTGCTATAATATGGTGCTGAGCAGTGCACATTGTGGTCTGGAAAAAGCATTACACAGCACAGGAAAATGCCTAGAGAATTGTGCACACAGCTATAAAATCATTCCCAAGCCTCATCTTCCACTTTTACTACTGACAATTGATGTGCAGATGGTTTCAATGTCTTACTGACAATGGCATTTTCCTCCACATGGAACCTAGGGTGTTTTGGTTTTCAAGTTCATTTCCATGATGTTTGAGGGGGAGGGCCTCCATTCTGTTTTCGATATAAAATTGACATAGTCAGCTGCTGGCTTCTATGTTCTATTCATACAAAGCTCTTCAACTGCCCTTGATCATGGGGATTTACTTCAGGAACACAAGGCATATCATGGCAAAAGGAACAATTGAGTATCCCCTGGGAATGCGATCAGTTTAGGAGGTATATTTCTGAGACATCAAAGACAAGTGATGAGTGAACAATCAAGGCCCTGGTGGCATTGCTCCATGTCTTTTGTTCTACACAGAAAGTCAGCTTCGATTGCAGGGGAAATATGCTTATCAGCTGAAAAGTTCCCCACTTGAACTCTGTTGATGTCACACATCTGCAGTTAGGACAAGGTAATACCAAATCCTACCTGTGCCCAGGACTACATTTGCTATGGAAAAGAACCATCTGCACTGGCGAGCTGTCTGATTTTATCAGCAACATCATGGAATCAAGGATTTCCTAAAGCCTTGTCTTGGGTATCTACAGGTAGAAGTTTCTCCTCTCTAATATGAATGCTTTCTGATAAATTAAAGTGAAAAGTCTCTTGGTATTTGGGGCAATGGTAAGATTTATCCATCTGGTATCTTACTCACCAGGGTGCCAAATGCGTGAAACAAAGCAACCCACCCAAATTAAGCAAAACAAGTAAACTATGCAACTTTGGTGAACATTACTGAAGTGACAGATGAAACAACACGTGTAAGACACTAACTGATATTGTAATCAAATCTTTGCTTAAATGTGATGTTGAAATATAAACAGCCACTTTGTTTCAATAAAGCCCAATGGGAAAAGCTGACTTCAGGCATTAAACCTATCAATATCAGACTTGGAGATAAACTGTTACCCACAGGCTCAAACTGCAGAGACTCAGAACACAGAGACGCTACATGTCAGGTACTTTCTCTTCCAGAATATATATTAATAAAGCAAACTAAATAAACAATTCACCAAAGAGGAAACAAATGACCAACAGGCATGTGAAAAAATGCTCTGTGTCACTAATAATTAGGAAATGCAAATCAAAACCATCTTACACCAGTAAGAATGGCCCTTATTAAAAAAATGGGCAATGACAAATGCTGGCTTAGATGTGGAGAGAAAGGAACTCTATTACACTGCTGGTGAGAATGCAAACTAGTCCAGCCACTCTGGAAAGCTGTGCAGAGGACTCTCAAACTACTGACAATGGACTACATTTGATTCAGCAATCCCACTTGTGGGAATCTACCCAAAAGTCACCAAAACACGAATTCAAAAAGACTACTAGGATGTTTATTGCAGAACTGTTCACAATAGCCAGGATATGGAAACAACCCAAATGCCTCCAAACTGATGAATGGTTGAAAAAGATGTGGTATATCTACACAATGGAACATTATTCTGTAATCAAAACCAAAAAATATGATGCATTTGTGATAATCTGAGTGGTCTCAGAGGGAAGCATATAAGCAGAAAGAAGTCAGAAAGAAAAGGAAGCCATATGGTCTCACCAATAGATGGGATGTGCAAATAACAAAAAGATAAGAAAAAGTCAAAATAAGCTGACAACAGAGCTGGAGCAATGGGCTAGGGAAGGGGAGGGAGGAAAGAGGTGCCAGAAATCAGGGAAGGGAAGAGCAGAGAAGATCAAGATAAGGGCTCACAGGTGATGGGGGAAGAGCCCTAAGGAATGCAATGATGTAATATAACTATATATATAATATACACACATATAAGCATAAACATGTAAACAACAAAATGATAAATAAATTTATATATACAAAATTCTCTGCAGACTTTCTTCCTTCAGCAGCTCACAGTTCAGAATCCATTCTTGATAATTAGTTTACTCATCTTCATTTAGCAGGATCTTCTTAATGTTCTGGACTCCACAAAGTGCTTTGTTCTTCCAGGCCCTCTCCCTCATGAAAAGGCCATCCCCCAACGAAAGACTCATTGTCTTTTTAACTCTTCCATCAGAAATATGTCAACACCTTTGGAAGTAGGGATATCTGGAACTCCCAAAGCTCCTGTTTCCTGGGTGATTTCAGCCCAGGAAGCAATGTTACTCCAAAACTGGGTAGCACCATGATAAGACAATTTGCCACTTTGATACACCCATGTACTTATGTTTGTGGCTTCATGAGAACAGGTAGAGAGGGAGCGGCGAGCCAATAAGTCCTGCGTTTCCATGCCACTTCAACATCTAAATGGCTCTGTTGGGCCAGGTAATAATCTCAAGCACAGTCAAATAGGAAAGGGTTCTGAAACTCTTCCTCTGAAAATGTAATTGGATACGGCTCATCTTGCCTCATGCTACAGATGAGGAAACTAAGGCAAAGCAACTACCCAAGGTCACTCTGCTTGGTCCCCAATGAACTACTATCATCCATATCAAGTGTTGACTTGCTATCAACTTGAACTCATCTCTTGGAACAGGACATTTCTCAGTATTGTCTTCAGCTGGGCATAAATCACTTACTTTTTGATACGATTTCTTGTCTTTTCTCTGTTATAAATCACTGAGATATAAAGGCAGCAACTGTGTCAGTTTTAGGTTCATGCTTCCTTCCTCCTGCAATGCTCACCAAAGCTCAGGATACTGGAAAATCTGTCTTTCTGCCTCTCTCTTATTTAGCATGTAATTTTGATAGCATCTTCATTTCTCCATTTGACTTAAAGCTAAATAAAATTATTTCTCAATCATCTGCACAGTTTGTGGTATACTTACGATTTTATGACAACCCCGAGAGATTCTGAGGTTCTGGATAATTGCCCTAGCAGCCAGATAAATGGGCTAATTTTCAAAACCAATTTTGTCTCATCCCAAAGACAACATTCTTGCCTCCTGCTTCTTTCCTCACCTCTTACCAGTAGCTTCAGCTATTTTCTCTGAACCCTAGGACACATTTAATGTTGATAAATACCTGTTGAGATTCTGTGCCTAAAATTCTGGCCCTGGCTTTGGCAAGGACCCCTGGAATGGTGCATCTTATCAAACCAGCTTTCCACATCCTATTTCTCATGGTATTTCGTGATTTTAAATTAATCAACTGTTGATGATTCTACAATTACCTGGGTTTCAGTGTTGCATGAATGCACAACCAGCTCCGGCATGGGAGATACAAAAATGCTTCTCTTGACTTTCAGGATAGTTTTTGTAAAAACAGATAGAGTTAAGTTTTAAGTAAAAATGGGACAATTTCAGGATATAAGCTTTGCGGGGTGTGGGTGTATGTTGTATGCATGTGTGTATTTCTTACCCAAATCTCCACCGAACCTGTCTTGCCTGCCCTTACCCTGAGAGTTTCCACAAGGCTTTATCATTCTCATTGGGTTGGGGATTAGTTAACAAGAAATTTTAAAAGGGAATAAGGGAGATAAATATCTTTAATTTTCTACCTCATTTTGTCTTCAAAAAACAGAGGCAAGCTGTGCTTTTATTTACTGCTTGTTCCTGCTAGGTAGTAAATTAATACATCTTTTAGCAAGGGACCTATTTGTGCTATTAGTAGTGCCATCCCGCTTTAAATTGCATATTCTTAGAGCTTCGTCCCCAAGAAGCACACATTCAAATGCTTCAGCAAGGCTGCACCTATGAAGATGTCTGGTTTTTACACAACATTTCAGAAAATCACCACTGCAGCGGAAATGAGTTAATCCACATGTTTTGCCACTCACCCCTGTAGCCTTGACCATCTTCATGCAGTTTAGGCACTTAAGAGTGTGAGCCTGGGGTGTGGGCATCTGGACCCAAAGTGCAAAGGTATGTGCATGTGTAAGTGGGTGGGGCACACCTGTTGGCCACCAGACACAAGGTAGGAGAAATGAATTCATGAGAAGATTTTTACCCAAAGACAGCAGGGGGGGGGGGGCCAATAGAGATATGAGCCATGAGGCGACTTTATTAACAAAAGGTATTTATAGGGACACTGGGTGAGGGTCTGTTGAATTTCAAAGAAGACAAACACAAACTTGAGAGACAATTAACATTCTAAAGCCTAAGAATAAGTGAGGAATGGGGAGTATAGGCAGGTGGTCACTATCTCTGATTTAGGGAGGTGCCACTGTAATCACACAAGGTCACTGTAGTAAATCAGTCCCTAGTTTTCTGGGAACTGGTTAACCAGAGAGGTTTTTCTTATCTCATTTAGAATGACTTTTCTGGTTTGCAAATGGCCCACAGCACACACCTGAACTGGAAGTCAGGCTAAAAGAGGTGGGAGGGGGACAGACAGCAGAGCCAGCGAAACTTCCACTACTACAGCCACGAGATGAAGCAAGAGAGAAAGCCCGAGAAAGAGAGTACAGGCGCATGGGGTGCTGGAGGGGTTGGTTGCATGCTCCCAGTACAACTGGCCCAGCCCCCCTGCCTGTTGTGCTGTGTACCCAAGTCCCTGAGAGCATGACAGTTGTATAACCCACCAAGGGCTCCAGGACACTCACTATCTGTCTGCTCTAATCCACAGAGAACCCACCCTGTGGGCAGGCCGGCCCAATAACCACCAATAGCCTCCATTCCTTTACTGGTGAGCCTGCATCCTCCCTCACGCTCATTTCACTGTTGCAGCCCTCTGTGGGCCAGCTCGAGCATCGCCTAGCCTCATAGCCACAACCTCGACTCGCTGTCAGTGCTGTCAAAACATGTCCTCTACCCATACTACTGCATCACCAAAGAGGTTGCTGCAGACATGTTCAAGTCTTGGTCAGTAGCTCTTTACCCCTCTCGCCCTCCCACCCCCACCCCATGTTCACACAGAAGGTTCTGGAACTTCTGAGGTAGCCTTTCCACATAACTCACTGCATATTATTTGACTTTAAGGAGACTTAGTAGGATGTGCTCAACAGTGATCAGTTGTACTCAATTTGCAAAAGCACCTTGTGTTTCACTCTGAGTCATCTGATCCTGGATTCCACAAGATTCTGCATTTGATGGAGGCGTGCGCTGAGACAGTCTGTAGACTGGTTTTGTTTCTAAAACCTTGAACTCCCACAATCGTTCATACTGCAGTGATCCTAATCCTGAACCTGAGCTTAGGAGTTGGATTCCTGGTGACAAGCATGGACTCCAGGGCCTTAAACACTTTTGGATTCACAGGAGGGGCCGGTCGCACAGAATGAGTATGTCTTTGATCTCCTTCCTAGAAGCCTCAGTCACACATTTCTGGTAATGGGTTACCAAGGCTTTGAAGAGGGACTAGCAATTGCATAAATCTGGGCTATGTGACTCCCCCTTCCCACCCACCTACTCAAGGGCGTGGTTGTCCACGCCAGGAATGTCTCCTTGTCCAGAGGCAAAAGCTGTTTCAAGGCTGCCTGTTCAACTCGAGGAGGCCGAGAACCATGCATCAGAAGACCAGCTTGGAAGCCAGAGGATGCTGGGACCCCAGAGTTGTGGAAACAATCGAGACTACCTTACCCTGTGCTCCACCTGGGACTTCAGCTTCTAAAATAAACTTCTCAGGACATATTTAAAGTGACAGAACATGGCACCTCACTAGACTCCCCCAGCCCATTTAGCAAAACAAGATCTGACTTTCTCTGGTCACTTTTATCACCACAATACCACAAGCATCCTCTGATCAAGAAAAGCAAGCTTCATATGTCCTATTGAGAAAAAGAAAGACAAGTCTTTCCAATCGTTTGTTTGCTAGACACTAGAATAAAGGCTTCAATAAACTTTCTCCTTATTATTTTCAAAAGTCCAGATGGACTGCCTTTTTTTCTTCATGCCGAATTTGTCTTCTCCTTTATTCAAAATCCTTCCTATCCAGATTCCTAGCACATACTTATCCCCCTCAGATAATTCCAGAGAGATGACTTTCATAAAGTGTGTGTGAGATTTTAAGACTTTAAGAATGTGGGTTGTCTGTATAATAAAAACAATTGCAAGTGGCTTTTGAATTAAGCTGCATTTTCTTCTCCTGACTGATAAGTCTTTACTTAATTTTCGCTTAGCTTTTGCTTATCACATAGTATATGAAATAGTGCCTAAAACTGAATGCTGTCCATCTTAAAGAATTTGTGTTTTGAAACTACCAGATGGGAACAAGAAGAGTGGGAAATATGGAAAGGGGAAGGGTCCATGATATATGAGAAAGCTATGGGTGCTTTGTTGATAGGTCTGGGGTGGTGACATACACCTGACTGGATGTGAATGCTAAACTCATCATATTAGCCCAATGTGAACTCTATAAAAAATTAAAATAAATATCAAAAAATTAAAAATTATTTCCTGTTATCTCTCAAAAATAGGTAACATTTTAAAGTATTTGTCATCTTAGTTAATTCAAGTTTAAAAGTACAAAAGGACAATAATAGAAAGACCTTTAAATGTTTTTTTTTCCCCTGTACTTTATCATCAACTGTCGCCTCTGATATGTTTCCTCCCCACTTGGTTTAAAATAGACATGAGTTCCTTTATGGTATAAATCATCTACTGCACAGAATTTGAGTCTATGGTCAACACAAATGCTTCCTGAGAAATGTTAGGTGAGTATAATAACTGAAAATATATTTAGCTTAGCATTAAAAAAATATTAACACCTCAAAGTCATGATAGTCAAAATACAGCTTGCTTTAGAAAAGTATGAACAGATTCAGTATGTTATACTAGCAAAGATCGCTCTTTTTGGTTAAAAAGAAAAAAGAAATGGAAAAATCATATTGTTTCCAAATACCTAGAGGGTGTCATTTCAACACTAGGTCTACAGTGCCCCAGGCTTTACTTTCTTACCACCAGCCTTCCCATACCTGTACCTATTATTACCAAAGCCATCGTTACCAACTGAATGTTCAAAATTTGTGTATGAGATCACATGGTTTCCTGTAAAGATCTTCCATGAGAGAACACACTGTTCTCTCCTTAGCTTCAAACGCAGAATATCTTGTTGTCTCTGTAACTCTGTCACAGAGAGATGAAACTATAGAAACCTAAATCCCTTACAAGGAACATTTTGCAAGATTTTCTTTTGAGACTTATCAAACAAATGATAAGGACTGTGATGGTGTCAAAGTCATGGTGACTGTTTTTGTGGCTATGTCCTGCCAAGCAAATTCTCACTATGGCTGGCTAGACCTTGTTTCCATTCACAGCCCATCCTCAAACCAGGTCTGCTTGGTCTGTTCTCTCAGAGCTCAGTCTGCTTATAACTCTCTGCATCTTGCCATCTGCTAAGCCATCTCGGCCCACCTACTGCTTTCTCCTAAGGAAGCATCCCAAGTCATTTCTTTCTTGCCTCAAGTACAGATGACAGAATTAATTCTGCAAAAGTCAAAATGGCACCTTCTAGCCACTCAAGTAATCTCCGCATTTCTTTTCTTTCAATTTTCACTTTCAAAACAAAGATTATACTAATGAGAACAATGAAAGATAAAAGATAATGATACAGTTCGGAGCAAAATGAGCATCCTTTCTAATTGTATATGTCATGTTCTGCTTCTCACTCTGCAGAAGGACAGAGTTCTCAGAGAAGACTTTGAAAGTCGACCATTTCATCGACATGGCATGTAAGAAAAGTATTAATTATTCTTCTCAGTCATATGATTCTACCTTAAAAATTGCTTGCTTAACTTCTAACCTCCAGGTCTTTCTTCCCCCAAAGAAATCCACACCCTGCAATTATATACTACTGTAAAATTCACAGAAATCTTGGAAGCAGCCTTTGTCAAAGCTTAAGGAATATTTATTAGCGAGCTGGCCATCCAGTATTGCTAGGAAGAGAAAGCTTCTCTGGAGTTTTCACATATTAATCAAATCCTAAACTGGAGGACAATGCCTTCTCCCCCGCAATTGTTTCTATAGGTAACCTGGAGTTTCCCAGTGCTAACAGTCCAGCTCACAGACACTCCTATTCTTTATTCTCTCCTATGAGCTGGGCACCTGGCCAGGACTGACCGGCTGTGCATCAGTCTACAGGCAATGCACGCCTCGCCCACCACGAACATCCAGTGTAATGAAGACTGAGAGAAAGCAAAATCAGGCTGGGAATTCCACTCTGAGGCAGTGGCTTGTCCCTTTTCTTAAAACTGTAACCAACACATAGATGGAGCCCCTCATTCCAGAACGCCTAGGGGCTGCTAGCTTGATGTTCTCCTGGATGACAAGCCAGCGCTTCATTAGCTGCCTCGTTAATTCAACAGCTACATGGATTGGCAGCATGTCTAAAGATGGGGAGCAATGGGAAGGATTGCACAATTAGCAGGGGTTCAGCGGAGTAATCAGAAGCTGACATGTTTGCCTCAATCACAGACCTGTTAACAAGCCTTACAGACAAGTCTTATCTCTCACCTGGGTTCCCCCACAACCAGCCAGCAACTCATGTCAAGTTTCCACTTTATTCGCAGTAGAAACACTCTGTGTAGCCTGGGGGAATGGGGAATTTGATGGACTAAATAAATAAACAAAAAAAAATCTCATAAAAAGGAGATATTTTCCTTTGGAGGAGGCTCTGAGAAACAGAAGTTTCTAGAACTCAGCAGCCCACCAGGTATTGAAATCAATCCTAGAAGAGAGTTCTACTGGATCATTACCAGAATTCAAAATGTTAGGCCATTTAAATCAAAACTTATTTTCCTTTATCAGGATGATGACAATGCCTACGATTCCAATGAATTCAGCATCCACTAAGAGCAGAGCTGCCGCACTGAGGTAGTGAGGGTTTAGCTGCAGGATTCTGGACAGAAAGGAAAAGACACAAACTCCCAGCTCAAGGGACAAGCTCCGGTACAGCCAACAGCAAGACTTCTAAGCCACAACTGTCTTATCCAACAAAATGAGGGGAGTGGAGTTAGAGCCATGGTTTCCACAATGGCGGGATTCTCCCTGCTGGCCTTTGAAATTATTTGTTTAAAGCACTATTGCAGAGAAGCAACCACTATAAATGACTGGGGTGGGGCTGGGGGAGGGTTCCTCACAGGACACCTAGCAACATTCCCCTGACCAAAGAACCGCTGAAGAACACAAGAGGCAAAGTCCAGAAGAGATGATCTAACGATGACCCGATAGCCCCATGAATCTCAGCAGCACTAATGCGGAAACGTATTTATGAATATAAGTCAGAGGCAGGCTCAAAAAAAAAAAAAAATCCAGGTGATAAACCTTACACACTGATAGTTTTTCTTTATTTGCCTCCCAGTCAGGGAAGAAAAAACCCACCTTCATAGTGGAGAAATTTTTAATCTTCAGATTTCAACAGATGATATTATAGCACAGAGAATATAGATTTTCATCCCCAAGAGATGAAAGGAACTGATGCCTGACAGAGCTTTGAATAAACTGGAAGAGCAGGAGGTAGACTAGTGTTTATCTGATGCTCTAATCAGCAGTACCTCTATAAAATGTCCACACTCTCATCCTACTTTCCGTGAACTAAGAAAGCAAGCCCGATTTTTCCCCTAACATTGCATCCAGTCTGTGACATCTCAGTGATTCAGTAATACCTTACTTGATTCTACATCCATCCATAGTTGAATTGTCCTGCTCTGTCATTAAATGCTTTCTGTTCTCCTCTTCAAAATAATGGAATTAAAATCATGAAAAAATAAGTGGAGACAAAAAGTATTTGGGTCTCAAGTTAAGAGCCATAATTCCCTAAAACTAGGAGTATGGAATTTAGTCCTCGTAACTTCATTAGCTCTATCTGAGTTAAATTCTGCTAAGATACCACAAAAGCCATCCTGCTGTGAAGAATGATTTTCAAGAAAATTTATGATGGCTCTCTAAGATTTTTTTCTCAAGGAATATCCAATGCAGAAAATGTTTTCGGAAATAAAATATAGAATGCTGTATGTCCCTCAAATTTGCATATGCATTAATCTGTATGTATCACGGAAGCACAAAAGCACCATACTTCTGCTTAGAGTGTCTGTCACGCCCATCCACGAATTCATTTTTCACTCTATGAACTGTCTGCTTATGAGGCTATTGTTATGCTAGGGGCTGGTGGTCTAAAGATGGACATAACTACATGTGGATTTGAAGGCTCCCCGTGCCTTGACTTAATCATAGATAAACTGGCAATAATATGAACTATTACATTATGAAATGATAGTGAGATAGCATAATATCTATTGAAATGAAATAAAATTCCAAAGCACTTTCACATTGCCTAGGCTATAGAAAGTACTATACACAGTCTCTGTAGTATTCATTTTTATTAGTAATAAATAAATAAAAGTCTATTGGGTATGTAAGCATATAATTACATTTCAATACACTGGACTTGAGTGAGGAAGATGTTACCAGATTTTTTTAATTGATGTTTTAATATTTTTTTAGATTTTAATATTTTAATTAAAATAGTTAAATGAAATACTTAAAATTTTAATATTTTTAATTGGGTAACCATGGTTTAACGTTTATAACAATGGTTTATAGGGTGTTGGTTACTCACCCCCCCATCACCCCTAATCATCCATCACAACCCTTTTGGATCCCTCTCCTATTAGCCCCCCACCTCCCACCCTTCTCCTCTGGCAACCTGACTTCTAGAGATCTCCAGGGCTTCTGATGAGTTTTGTCTGTTCCTTTGTTTTACCAGAAGTTTCTGCTTTGAACCTGACCTGGGAGAGGTGGTAAAAAGCTCAAAGAGACAGTGAGAGCAAATCAACCTTGCTGAAGGGATCCTTCATCCTCCAGAAGGAGAAATCAGAGAAGGAAATCAAAGCCCGCGGGAGATGGAGGACGCCCAGCATTGAACTTGAGGAGACAAGAGGGTGCTGGGGCTGGAGCCAAAGCAGTTTGTATTTGTGACTTTTGGTAAAAGCTTTTGAGATGGTGGGATTGCAGGGAGAGATTCAACTCAGAAAAGGGTTATTGCATGGAGGACGGGGGATGCCTCACTGAGTCTAGAATATATTCTATAGGGAGTGAAGCGAGGTTTACAGGTTTTAAGTTAGAAACAGCAAGATACATCTAAAGGAAGGAAACAAAACAAGAGCAGTTGCACAACCACTTACTCTCTGCTGGGAGCACTGGAGTCTTCCATTGTCCCTGTGAGTGACCCCAGGCCTGAGCCTCAGGGCTTAACATCTCCTCTGACTCCACGATTTGACCACAGGCTGTGCCCCCTAAGCTGATGATTGGAGGACATCCACTTAATGCTCTGCTCATCTTTTTAATGCCATCATATTCATCCCCAGGTCAGCTCTTGGTCCTCATGGATCTGGCACAGGCTGTGATTCCTACATATTGGATTCATACACTTCAATATAGTCCTCCTATTTCATTGCTGGAATTGCTAAGGAATATCTGCATTGACTGGACTGAAGGAATGTATAGAACAGTTCCTTCTAGTGGTCCATGGAATTAAGAATAGGTTAATCTGATTATTTTTAAGATAGAATGGAAGTGGCTAATGTCTGGGGAAATACATGAGAAGCTAAAGTGAAAGAAAAATAATACTACTGAAAACTACAAAAGGTATCAGATTTTGCATTAATCTTGATTTTTGTTGTACATTAAAATATGATTTATTTTTATGAACCTTTACAATGGTGCATGAAAGGCAAATATCTCACTTTCCTTACCCTCATTCCATGCCTGAGAGGGGGTTATCTCCCACCCAACAGTGTCCGGGAATCTCTGGGTCATGTGTCAAGGGCCTGGGAATCACAAGATTAAAATGCGTGGTGAGCCACATCCAAACTGACTTGGAGAAAGGCTAGCATTTCCCTGGAGAAAGGTCCAGAGCTTCCAGTCACTGTGTATTCTGTTCCACGTGTCTGTTTCCATGTACTCTCTCTCTTGAAACATATGATGCAGAAGGCAAGGCTATCTGAGTTTCAATAGCCAGCCCAAATGCAGTAATATAATTCAGTGAAAATGTGACCAAATCACACCTCTACCCCAAGACATCTTCTGGTCACAGTAGACCACAGAGCATGAAACTAAGGATCACTGATGTTTATAAACTTAATCAAAGAATGCTGTGTTAATCATTCTCATCATCAGTAGCAGATCATCATCGAAGGTTCTAGCACTGGGTGGAGACAAAGAAGGTCCTCCAGGGAGGTCCTGTAGGCTGCATGGTGTCAAAGGCTTGGCAGTGGATTCCCAGCTCACTCTCCAGGGTGGAGGCATGAATGGCCATGAGGATTCCTTAGACCCCGCTAGTCCTGAAGGCTAGCAACACACATCCTGAGGTCTACTACTGGACCTGGGCTGAGGAAGTTTTGTCTCCTGAGATTAGGTCCTTAGGACTGACTAGCAGTCGCAGACACTTAACAGGAACAGAGACATCTGTACTGACTTCCCCAATCTGGAAGAGCCTGAAGGACCATTTTACCTGAGGTCACATGTCAACTTAGGGGCAGTTCAACTTGTCCCTCAGGGAAGGGTTTCCCTGAACAGGGATGTTTCCCAAGGGGTGCTGACCTCAAGACCAATTTCCTGAAGCAAATGGGACCCCCTGCCCCCTTGCCACACATTGAAATCCATAAAATACAGCTGGGGAAAATGAAGCATCACTGGTATGAGTCACAGAAAAGATTCCCTCCAGATTCCCTCTGGAGAAGGGTGGTTTCGACGTTCTCCTTGGTCTCAAATGTCCCTGTGGTTGCGGGTCATCCATCCCTTTAATAGGGGCAGGTGCTTTGCTTGCTGGCTCATAAACTGTCCCCAGTTTGCCATTAACTATCTGTATTAATGAGATATTATACACTAAAGCACTTTCTATTATTGATCTAACTAAAAGGACACTCCAGCAACTCGTGTGATTTTTACAAGGTCAGAGAGAAAGTGACCACACCTCCATCCATCAAGGAAATAGCGGGCGTCGGAGGGTGGTGATGTGGTGGAGGTGGTGGAACCCTCTGGTCAGAGGATTGCTCGAGAAGAAACCGTTCCCAGAGACACGATCAATTCCAAATGCAATAACTTAGCAACCAAAAAAGCAGATAAACAAACCAAACACATTTTGAAAAATTCAAAAATAACTGAAAACATTAACTGCTTGAAATGCCAGTTCGTCCTTCCTGAAATAACCGGAACAGTTCTACTTTATGCCATTTCTGCATGCAAAAGGGGGGAAATTTTTCCGCATTTCTGTGGGTCTAAGTCAACTTTCCAACATGAAGCAATGAGAAACACATTACTCCATATTCAGGGGCGCTTAAGTTGTCCTTTAACAAATACAATGTTCTCAGGTATTTTTAGTCCTTCCCCAAATCTCTGTTCTGCTTTGATAACAGATCCTCTCATTTATTCATAATCACATGGCAAGGTACACCTAGCCTGACCAGAATGAATTCAGCCCTGTTGGAGGGTTAATATAATTAATCTTCCCACGGCCATAAACCTACAAGGTACCTTGTCAGAACCCTATGAGGGAGCCACTACTACTGTTTGTTTTACAGATGAAGAGGTCTAGACTCTCCAGAGGTTAAGCATTTTGCCTGTTAAAGCTTGGCTAACAGGGAGCTGAAAGAATCTAACCACCAAGTTGATGCTTCAAACCAGCATCCAGCACTGACTCTTGACAGTGGGATAAAAGCAGCAAGATAACCAGCACTGCCTTTTTAGCACAGATTTCTATGGAAAACAGTCTTTAATTAAATCTCTATTCTGCATTTTAAGGCCTTCATTAAATTTGTGTGAGGACATTAACTCTCATATTGCTAACTAGATCTTTCAACTTGAAGGCAGGCTGACAGCTTCTTACTGAGAAAAGCTTTGACACGATTTCAAAATTTGGTTATGTTTTGGAAAGTCCATTCACTGTAAAACATGTCTTAAATACCCTTGAATTATCACCTTGGATATGAAAAATATGGCCAAGTGAAACTTGCCTGTCTTTTGCTCTGAGCAAAAGTTGATCTCCATTCACTCATCTTCAATATTCTTACATTAAAATTCAGTTCAGATAACACACAGAAAGAAAGACTGAAAGGGAAAACGTGGCATGTTATCGCTATAGGTCACAGGTGATTTTTTTATCAAAATAACTATATTTTTATTAGATAGTAATAAGCACGATTTTAAACATATGCCATATCCCTGCATGGCAAGAAAAAAAAAATCTATCCAGAAAGTCATTTTGTGGCTGCTTAATCTGTGTTTGATTTAGAAAAGGAGGCAATTTAATTTTAAAGGCAAACTATACATTAAGGGCTTAAAGACAGCAAATCTCACTTGTGAACACAGCCTGTCATTATGAGCGTTTCCTAAATGAAAAATCTCAAGCAATGGATTTCGTGGCTGATTTCATATTTTCAGGGTGTTGCTTAGATTTTTTTTTTCCATTTGAAAAAGGAATCTTGGTATTTCTGAGGCAGAATGAGTCGGAGAAAAAGCATCAATCTGATTCAACAAATGTGCATTTCTTGTTTACTGGAGGGAAAGTGATGATGAGAAGTGGAAGCAGCTCAAAAGTCTCCCCTTTTATGGGAAATGTTAAGGTTACTATTTCAACAGAGATTTTCATTTCTGATTTCATTCAACTTTATTAAGTTAATAAGGACTCCCAAATTCTATTAAAATGTGATGTTGAAAATTACAACTCTAACATAAGGCACCAAGGTCAAGATGAGGCTCTTCTAGTGGCTGGACTGAGGAAGTCAATCATTTGCTGTGTCTAAGAAGCCAATGGCACCTACCCCACTTAGCATCCACTTCAGGAACAATCTGGAACAGAGATTCAGGAGAAAGAGGACTAAACTTTCCTTGCTAATCATTTCCCTTCCTGATCAGAACAACTTCATATTCAAACCATGCCAAAGCGGCCATTTTAATCCTCCTCCTTTCAAGTTCTCCACCTGCTCCCATGAGCAAAGAACGTGAACATGAGCAAACTGGGAACTGGGCTCTTTTCTAAGATAGCCACACATGAGGGCTTTTCAAATCCCTCATGGAACCATCCATGTTGTGTTACATACAATTTAAAGCAACAGCACTTTAGACAGTGGGAGAAATATTTCCAATGTAACAGGGTCATTCTGTTCTTTTAAGAACAAGGAAGTTGCTGTCTGCCTCTGGGTAACAGTCATTTAGGCAAGGTGATGAGCAGAGTATCAAATTCCGGACAATTATGATGACTAACAGTTTCAGATGACAACCAAATGACAACGATGCTAATGCCTGCGTTCCATTTTAATAAACTTAGAAAGAGGCGATGATGAAGTTCAATGAATTGTTTAGTACAAAGAATGACTGGGAGGAGTGTGCATGTGATACCGTAAGCAGGCAGAAAGATCGCTGTCCTCACGATAATGGCTGTCACAGTCTCTAGACTCCTCCTCACACTTATTCCTCTCTGTCTTCACATTCACTTGCCCACATTATCAAACAAGTGACCTCTAATTCTAGATGATAAGACCTGGCTGATATCCTCCATGATGTGAGACCTTCTTTCATTCCTTCCAGCCATGATGGTCTTCATTTTACACCCAGTCTGTTCCCTTTTTAGGGCTCTGGTCTTTCCTTTGCTTGAGAAAGTTCTTTCTCAAGATTTTATTATTTGTAGCTTCTTCTAGTGATTCAAAACCCACTGCTACCAGGACATGAGACACATCTCTACTGCATTAATTTGCAGGATTACCTTAACAGAACTTAGCACAGCTTGTAAGTGTCTTAGGCAGGAAGTCTTTACCTGTCTCAATAACCCTGGAATCTCTAGACTCATACAGTGTATGAGCATGTACAAAGTGTTGAATGGATTTTTATTGAAGTTAAAAAAAAAAACTGAACCAGCAAATCTTGCTCAACAATTACAAAGTTCTCTCTGACTCTTTCCTCCCTGTGTTCCTTTCTCCACACAGAGACAAGAGAGATCTTTCTGAACTGAGTCTCAGAGAT
The DNA here is from genome assembly GCA_004024945.1 of Uropsilus gracilis. Classification (NCBI taxonomy): domain Eukaryota; kingdom Metazoa; phylum Chordata; class Mammalia; order Eulipotyphla; family Talpidae; genus Uropsilus; species Uropsilus gracilis. Next base: position 44,621 of record PVHY01003971.1, read on the forward strand.
TACTTTCCAGCTTCAAACCTTTCAACCCTTTGGAATTAAAACTTAAAAAAAAAATCTTTTTTTCATAGTCTAACCAAATCTGGTTCCTGTTTCAACCTCCTTTCTCCAGTTCCTCGTGATCATGTCAACTCAGTCTCTCTGAGGACTTTTGCAATTGCCATTCCTTTGGCTTCCATAACCATTTTTCCTGGTGTTGCCTCAGAATGAATGTCTCCTTCCTAACAAGGACTCAACTCAAAAACAACTCCTCAAAAAAAAAAAAATCATCCCTGAATATTCTAACTAAATTGAAATCAGAAAAAAACTAGACTACAGTTTTCACATGTATTTACTATAGACTACAGACACTCAGAATATAGGGGAAAAATAATTAAAATTAAGAGTAATAAGAACGCCTTCCATCCATTTATTATGACAGCTAAAACTGAGGGTAAATTTGACAATAGTACTATAGCTACTTAATTTTTCTAAATCTTCCAAAAAAGATTAACATACTCCTTTTAGTATCTTTTAGATTCATATGTTACATTTCAGCTCTACAGTTATAAGTTCTCTACAATAGCAGATTGGGACAAAAGAGTATTCTTCCATTGTATGAGTTCTAAACATGGAGGAGTATTACATTAGATATTATTCAATGAGTCTCAGTTACCTTTATTCTCCTATTTATATTTAATTAAATAATATTTCTTCTCATAAGCACTTTTGAAATTCCTTTTCATGCCTCATCTAATATAAACAGAAGTACAGAGGAACTTCATAGATTTAGTTTTGCTTTTGACTTTATTTATATTCACTGTAATTTCAATGTTCAACATAAAAGTTTGTGTCATCTGTAAACACAATCTTGGCTGTTCTTAACAATTGATGTATAAGCATCATAAAAGGAGCATCATCATCAAAGGAGAATAGCTATCTGAAAGAATTCCCTTCCAGAAGCAGCATTTCCTCAAAAAAGAGTCTACCAGAACAGCTGCTAATGGAAATTCTCCTTATAGAGGAAGGTTTGGAATCAATCCTTGCAGAAAAATCAAACTAAATATCAGCAGCAGAAAGGCAAACTGAAAAAACAGTTGCTTTGTTAACTTTCATTAGTTTTCATATAAATTCTCGCTTGAATATTCTAAGAAATAAGTTCCATGATGGCAAAATGGATAAGGAAACAGTTATCAAAATGGTGAACAAAATACAGTGTTTCAGATGCATAAGACCTATTCATACTATTCAGCCAATAACAGTGTTTTAACTGTAATAAATGTTGTTGAGACTTGAAGATGCTAAGATTTTTCAAGTATCATCATATGTGAAAGCAAGTCATAAAAAGCTCAAAGGCAAAACTCAAAGTCATTAGAACTGAACGCATCCTTTTTAATTTGGTGACCTACTTCCTAAATAATTACACAGAGAACGTACATGCATATTATTCTTATATTTTTTTAAAATTTTGCCCTTTATGCAAGAATCAGGGTCAAAGGCTTCCTCACAGACTAACATATGCATTTCTATGGTTGTATTTATAGAACAGGTATAGCTATTCATCTTTAATTTCTCAATATTCTCACTTTGCTATTATTAATTTAAAATGGAAGGAAAGTGGACATCCTTTGACAGTCAGGCATATTTTGAAATGCTTTATTTCTAAGTACAATACATGGATGCTGAATTTTGTCTATCAAATTAAAAATTGACTCTTAGAGTGAATGAATGCTAACAACATTTCTATAAGTCAACAAAGAATAGTAAAGGAAACGGTCATCAGAAATTTTTCTCTTCCAAAGGCTTCTAAAAGGCAAGAAAGGGAAGTTTCTTTGCAACAAACAAGTATGTAATATAATAATAGCCTAGATGATTTATACACATCTATAGATCTCTTATTTAAATCCGTCTCAGTTCCAATCTGTTCTTGCAAGCATTATTTCTTAACTGGTTATATATTTAACAACATTGCCCAGGAACAAGAGTTTTATAAATTCATAATAACCCACACACAACTTGGCCATGCTTTCTGTCTTCAATTTTATTTAAATGTTCAATTATTCTTCAAAAATTCTAAAGAAATACTGAGCTTCTGCCACAATTCTGCATCCTATCCTCTTTAAGTTATTTCATAAAGGAAGTAATTCAGCACAATAGATCCCAGACTCCAACAGTAATTTACGGAGCAAATATATTCCATCACCAAGGCACTGGTCTTCTGCATGATGGCTTCTGGGTCTGAGAGCCCAGGAAAGAATTGAAACTAGTGATGGAAAACCGATTCAGTATCAAATTGTGCTCCAGAGACCAGCTATAGAATTTAGTTTGCGAAAGAAAGGCACCAGGAATAAATGAGGAAAGAACCTTCCATGAGTATTCATTAAAATCCCTTCTTTATGAGTAACTTGACATTACCCCCAAGGCTATGTAACTAAAAAAACAAACAAACAAACTGTGAAATCAATTGTAAGTGAAACAAACCCTAGCATACATATTAAATAAAATAAACATCTTCTCATGCCATTGTTTTTCACTTTCCATTGTCAAATTGAAACCGGCATTTACACAGCAAGTTCGGAAACATATGTTTCTAGAATAAGACAGACATAACAAAAGCAGAGCCATGGCACATGGGAGCTTCACATTATTGCGTCTCACTAGGATTAGAATCCCACTGATTTTATTTTTCTGAAAAAGGTGAAGGCACATATTTCCAGGTCAAGTGATTCAATGATCAAGGGATAGAGGAGCAAAAAAGCAACAGATTCAAAGCTATAAGACTTGGATACTAAGCCAGTCTCTGCATTTTATTAGCTGTCTGGCCTCTGCATATTATTTAACCTCCAGATCTTGGGCTTCACCTCTCTCATACCATGGGACTTGCTCTACATCCCTCACCACGCTACAAAAAGGATGAAATGAGATGCTGAATTAAAGACCCATGCAAACTCTAAAACATTAGACAAAGCATGTCATGATCAACGGAAGCGCCATCACTCCCCTCCACTGAAATGTTCCTTATCCACAGGGCAGTCGATTCACCACTTGCTGAAATAATTAAATTCCATTATACATTATATTCTGGCAACTCTGTTCAAAATCTTTTGTCACCGCAATAAGAAGACACTACCCAATCATTTGGAAGAAGGTACCTACTAAAGTCAATGTTCCAAGAAAAAAAAAATAGGAGTGACAGAAGTCAAACAACAAAATGAAGGTATAAATCAGAAGCAGTACACTGAATGACTGATTTCACAAAGCCTCCAACTACACAATTGCTCTTCTAACTAAGAAATTAAACAATATTGTGCATTTCATGTTAATAAATTGAATATACCAAATATTTTATACAGCCATTTTGGACTCTGAGCAGATCTATAATGAGCCCCAGGGAGAGCGAGCTCCTAGGATCAGAATAACACAGGGAGAATTTCAGGTGGAGGCACCAAAAAAAAAGGGGGGGGGGCAAAATTGAAACAGAATTTTCTTGACACACCTGGCCTGAAGAAGAGGACTCATGGCCATGGAGAAGACTCATAGGCACCTCCAAACAGGGCCAAATAAAACTCCAAAGGGCTGAAAAACAAAAGTTCCCTGAGGAAAGAGGCATCGGCCAATCACAAAAGGACTAACAGAGTAATTAGGGAAAGATGGTCTATGTTTCCTGAGATAGGACGCCATTTTGGCTTCCTTGTCCCTTCCTGATTCCATGAGCCTGGGGCTCATGGAATTTTGTTTCTGATTCTCTTCTTTTCTCCTTAACCATTTTTTCCTCATCTCTCTTCTCCATAATAAATATGTCTCTCTCCACTTGCTGCCATGAGCCATCGAAGTTCCTGCTGTGGTTCTGTCAGAGAATGACCTGACAAAATAACAGTAACAGTAACAATTATGCTTCTGTCACATTAGCAACACCAGGGGTAAAAGTGTATGCACCAAGCTGGGCACAGTGGCACGTGCCTGTAAGCTTCAGCCTATGAAGTGGCTCGAGTCCCGCTCAGGGCAACACAGCAAGACCTAGTCCCCAAAAATAGCTGGGCGTGGTGGCGCGTGCCTGTAATCCCAGCTACCTGGGAAGCTGAGGCTGGGGGTTGTTTGAGTCCTTGGTACCCCAGGCAATGTGAACCTGTGGTTCCATGGGCAAAGATAGCAAGACCTAGTCTCAAAAAAAAAAAAAAAAAGTGCATGCACCAATGGGACAGTCAGGAAAGGACATGTGCAAACCGTTCACAAAAATATACCAATGACCTAAAGGGACATCAACAACTTGCATTTTCCTCAGAATTTAAAAAAAAAAATCAACTTAAATAATAAGCGTTAGTCTCACCTATTCACTTGATCCAAAACAAAAAGAATATATAATACTCAATGGTGGAAAAAGTGGTGTTCTGGAAGGCAAAGTCATACTTGTATCCTATGCCCTAAAATTACTCATACTATTTGACCTAGTAATTCCTCCTCGGGAAATTAATCATAGAATCTCTATGATTAATCATAGAGATTCACAGGAAAATTTAACTATGCAATGATCATTATGACTTTAGTTTTTCAAGTGAAACATGACAAAAATATGAAATCAGTCAGTTTTGTCATACAAATGCAAACCATGAAATTGTTTAAATGAGTGCTACAGACAATTATGGGAATGGGTTTATTTAGACCAAGTGAAAAAGAAACTAAAGAAAATAGACCATGTTCTCTATGTTGATCTGTTTGGTGTTATGTATGAATGCTACGATATACACATAAATATGTGCCAGGAACAGAGCTTAGTTACTTAACAGTATTAGTGTCCATAGTCCTCAGCACCTTTCATGAAATAAGTACACTTATTATGCTCTTCAGTGTACACCTGAGGAAAGTGGGCATATTTGGGCCAAAAATCAGATAGTGGAGCCAGAATATGAACAAAGTGTGTGGTCTATGATGGGAACCTCACTTCAAGATTATCGCCCAGCTCTTAGACAAAATATCTCAAATAGATGAACTGTTAACCATGCTAATCTTTTTACCAATGGTAGACAGGTGTTCATTAGTTTATTGTATTATTAAAACATCTAAATTTTCTATTTCAATCTTTCATTCCTTTATTTTTTGCCACTACTTATTAGTCTATATTGATATATTTAAAGGCACAAAGTGTAGTACATGTAATGTAGTACACCTAAATGAATTATCACACCAGAAAAGTTTCAAGAAAAAGTCTATAAAATAACCACCCTAAGCCCATGATGATTACATTGGCAAGTCCCTCTTTGTCTTCTATCTCAACCTGTCTGATCCCCTGTCTACAATCTCTCCCTTATGCATCTTCTTCTAAAATCCCATCAGTAGCCTCTTTCTAAAATGCTCCGGCATCCCAGACTACTATTTTTTTCATTTGCGAAGCATTTCCTAAATGCCCAGAGTGTTCGAAGTACAGTTCCAAAGCCTGAGTATAGAAAGATACACAATCATCCTCTGGGTTCTGAGAAACTGGTATACAGCTGAAATTGTGTAATTGGAAGTCCTAGAGTAAAAGAACAAAACAAATGTTTGCAATAAAAAATGACTAACCACCACAGAGCAGGGTACAAAAGAACTATAAGAACAGAGAAGGGCAAAGTAAATTTTCCTCAGTAGGGAGATGTTGGGTAACCATCCCATCCCTGTTACCAGTGACAGGGGAAAGTGTCAGACTCACCAAGATGGGTGAGTTCTGACTAGTGAGATCTGCATAGTTTCTTCACTGGTTCTAGCAGTTATAGAGACACATCAGGCATGGCAGGGTCAAGGACAGGGGCCCAGGGCTGGGAGGTAGGTGAAACCCACCCAAACCCCCAGGAATCTTTACACACTCTCTGCTTGGTTGGTCGGTCGGACGATCAGTTGGTCTGTCTGTCTCTCATGCTCTCTGTACGCATTTATCCCCTCTCTCCTAGGCCCAGGTGTGCACTCACAAATGGGGCGCAAAATCATGGGGAAGATGAAATATCCCAGGTGTGGTTATACAGGCCAATGGAGGAAAAACTGACTTACCCTACAGGAGAACTGGGTAGAATTCACAGAAAATGAAGCAACTTTGCTAGTACTATAAGATGACTGGAGCTTGGGAAATTTGGAGAGAGGTGGCAAATCAGATAGGGAAAACCTGTGCACAAAGCTGCAGAATCTACCTGGGTGATTTGGTTAACTAGAACCAAGTTATAATTCAAAGATTGCCACCCAAGCTGACCCCTGCCAGGTGAAATGGTAGGCATAGGTATTTGATTTAATGAGGGTGGGAGGGTGGAGATGGCAGAGCTTTACTTTTTGCTGGGAAATTGCCAATATCAATCAGCATGTTTTCAGCAGTTTTGTGCATCACAATGAAGTTAAATGAAATGAAGAGTATTCTAAAAGAATGAAACCCAAACGACTTCATTTCTTACTACACATTTATTTGAAGGAAGAGCCTTGAAGAATATGGCAAGGGGCACTTTTTTTTCCCTTTCACTTAGGTAAAGTCATTGAAAGCATAGCATTTTTTATGATCTTAAAATCATTTTATTTTTAAAAATTCAAGGAGTAAACTGAACGGAGGGGAAACTAGCATGAAAGAGAATTTTGAAATGAATATTCTACCATTGAGCTAGAGTCTACCTTCTTGAAAATGAGATAAAAATATCCGGCATTCATCTATAACAACTATTACAATCACAGTATTTCCCCAAAATACATCATATAGGTACATTACTGAATAACAGCACAAAATCCATTAATTTTCCCATTTTATGCTTTTCTCTTTAGATGAAAAAGCACTATTACATAAAAGTAGGAGATGAAAGTTAAGTAAATGTCTGTTAATTCTATGATAGACCTAATTATATATATATAATTGTAGATCTACAATAATACATATTGTATATATACAATATATATACTATAATATATATAATATATAATATATATACAATATATACTATATATAATGTATATATACAATAGTATATATTGTATATATACTATATATATAGTTGATCTACAATAAATAGCACAGTAGGTTCATTAACATACTTTTGCTGCCAATTTTTATTTCAGCCTCATACGGTGCTTGGTACATAGTGCTCGATAAATGCTATTATAATTGGTTTACTCAGATGGTTACACATAGTCATTTACTTAAATAGTATTAAAAGAGTTTCACTGGCAGAGATATTGATTATTAAGCCCTGCAACAATCACTATTATGAGAAACTCATTCGACATTTCTTTGTAATATGAAATGAGTATTTGAGAAATGAGCATTTGAGGTATAGCATCTGCAGGGATCACCTTCCGTGCAGGGAAACTTATGGTTTTCTTCATAGTGCTCGCAAAGCAGTAAATCCATCCACTGATAAATTCCTGTAGAGATACTTTTTAATTTAAAAATCCCAGTTTAAAATGAATTTTGGTCTTGATAATCATATTTTGTCTGTGTCTTTTCTACACAATATAACATCTAACACTAATCCCCAAATAAATAAATCCCATGCTTGTATAAAGATAGAAAGGAACTGGCTAACCGTGTACTTTTAGACAAAGGACCTCGGCAAGTCTCCAGATGCAATTTATAAAAGAACCTCTCCTTTATTTTCTAATCATCATGGCTTGTTCATCACTGTAGGTGTATGGGAAAGAGTGAAAAGGAGACTCAGACTCATACAAGGTAAGGAAATAATTATAGGCTCTAATCTGCGAGGTCACCCCACTAGCCAATGTTGCCTGCAGAGTTTTGCTTTGTTTATTTAGGATATTTGGTTTGTTTTGAAAAGATACCTTTCTTCTGGGATAAACTGCTACTAATTTATAAGCCAGAAATACAAACATTAATGATCTAACATTTTTAAGAATGATTTAGGCGATTCCTTTCATACTTATAATGAGAATTATACTTAGTAGTTACACTTTCATACTTAGAACGAGAATTATTTGAAAAGAGGATGGCAATAGGATTGGGTACTGACTTCAGTGTGGTGTATAGCTGAAGGGCAGAGATGAATCATCAGTGTACCAAGAGGCTGATAAGGTGCCCCTTTCCCCTTCGGAAAGTAGATGATTTACATCCGTACTTTCTCCAAGGGGAGTATATCTCAAAATTTTTATAAAAGTGTGTGTTTTTCCACTCTGCTCATGCCTCAATAATGATGAGAGAGTGGAACGGTCCTTCAGTTACAGGAACACAGAGAAGTGTTGTCAACAAACTCTGATTGCCAGGGTCAGTTAGCATAATAATAATAACAGTAACAATCTCAAGGGAATTGGGCTTCTTCTACCTGGCAACTTATCTGCCCACTTCTGTCTGACTGCATGAAGTGGGTCTTTCCCAATCAGCATTTGAAAAATGTCCCTCTCTGTCCCATGTCTCCAGCCACTAAGATAATCAAACTGACATGCAGTGTAGTTGAAGGGTCTGTATTGGGTGCTGGTAATAAAAGGATGTAGACAGATACTGTCTTAGCAATGCTTACATCCCTTCTGTGTGTGACATTGGCTTGGCGGTGTGGGTAACCATGAGGCAAGGAGGCCATCAGCAGACAGCCAGCACTCTTTATTCCCAGCTTGTCTGGTTTCTTGTAATGATGAAAGCAACAAGGGCAGGACTCCAACAGAGGCAGCAGCTGAATTAATCTTTCCTCTGTGTCTCGGGTATCAAAAAATGGTAGACCGTTTTGAGCCTAGCCAGACTATAGGAAGATCCTCAGCAAAATACAGACATACATATACATGTTACATATACATATACGCACATATATATTACATCTCCATATCTGGTATAGAAAGTCATGGGTAGAAGGCAGCAAAATGGCAGGTGTGTGTGTCGGGGATAAGGGAAACTCTAAAGTGCTAAGATCTCAATGGCAGAGGTTGTCATTGACATACATGAATGCAATCATTGCAAATTTGAGTTGGATAAAATTCCCATAGCTTAATTTTATCTGGAACTATTTTGGATGCTGTTGAGTATCATTTCCCTGGAGAAAGAAATGTTCTCTAAAGAAAGAGTCTAGTGACAGCCACTCCGGAGAGATTTGTCACTGCAAGAAGTTTAAGATGAAAGTTATAATTGCTTTTTAGAAGCTTTATTATGGGCCAGAAACTCAATGAATGTCCTGGAGTTCTAGGATAGCACTTCATATGGGTTTTTTTTTAGATTCCTTCAGGAAAAAAAAATAAATAAAATCCATTAAGTTAATATATAGTGTGGGGCCATTTATTATTATAAAGAAGTCCTAGGAAATTGACTTTGTCATAATAAATTTGTATCTCAACTGTCAAGTTCACCTAACTTTAATTTCTATGGCTTAACAGAAAAAACTATGTATTAATTATTTAAATAAAAGACCTATATTCTTTAAGCTCGGGCCCAGTACTAATGCAAGCAGGAAGTTTCTAGTGGGACCAACATCATGCCATTAACTTCTAACTTCCCTAAACCCTAAGGAAGAATGAGGATGGATTTAGGTTTTATTGTTTAGTTTTGAAAAATGAGATGTGATAGAAACTCTTCCCCAAATCTATTTTTATATAACAATTGAGAAGTCTGTAGTTAGTGTCATAAGTTGGAAAAATGCAATCTATGAACTATGCAATCTATGGTCCTTATTTTGGGGATCAAAACTTTATCATAAAGAAAATTAATGGAAAAACTACAGAATCAAGTAATTAAATGATCAGTGATGTTAATCCGATAATAAAGGAAGAGGCTGAATTCATGAGCTCAGGCAATTCTTGCCATTCAGTTTAGTTCATTCACACAGTCATTAATTCCCTCAATTAAACACTAACTGATAATGTTCTCCAAGTCAGGGATCAGGCTAGGACTTGAAATGGGAAAATGACATTTATTTTCTTAGCTTTATACTTCTGGCTATTAAAATACTTCATAAAATTTCAGTACATTATCCCAAAGTTTAAGCCTGTTGGCCCACCTGATTTTAACCATCCATCTCTACCACTAGTTGGAAAACGGAGATTTAAATGAAACTTATAACATCACAAGTAAAATATTTAGCATGGGACCAAACATAAAAGTAACTGCTCAAGAAATGTTTGCCATTCTTAGTCCATTAATCTTTTCTCTTTTGTGGTTGACTACCCCCCATGGACAACAAAAAGTTTCAGTTACATACCAACTGAGATTGACATCATTTCATGCAAGGTCAAAGGCAAAAGAGGGTGCTGTTCATCACAGGTAGAGGAAAAAAAGAGAACAGTACACTCTGATCATACTGAGTTACAGGGTACCATCCCTTTCACAGTTATGGAAACCAAGGCCCAGAATAAGGGCGTGTGATCCCAAGAGACAGAGCATGCAAGCTAAAGATGGAACCAAAGTCTATTCTAGGCACAGCTTCCAATCATGCAGTCCCAAAATCAATCTTGTGGTCTCGAAATCAAGTACTCTCTCCTCCATGCTACCACTTTCCATTTTCACTGCTATTATCTCTATGTCTCATTCTGTTGTATAGACATGTCAATTACTTTACTTCCTTAAAGATTTAGACTGAGCTAATTTTTTTAGCTCATCTTAATCCCTATTGAGATGTAGCTGTCTGTTACACAGTGATTATATACCAAATGATCTGAATTAACTAGTACAAGGAACTGAGTAATATAGTTATTAATTTGATGACCCTAGAAAACTGGGTTCCATGTTCATTCTATTCAGTCCAGTTATTCCTCTGGTAAGTACATCAAACATAAAGAAGGAATTAATGACAGTGATCCCATCTGTACTTAACATGCTGTCCTCAAATACAAATATAATAAACAATCCAGTCTCCAATTATTTTATTCATAGCATGTGTTGGAACATTTCATTTTCTTCTTCCCTCTAGCTTAGGAACAACAAATACATGACATGCTTGCTTTTATTGTTCCACCTTTGCCCAAGGCAGACATCACTAATCAAACACAGACCTCATTACCTCCTACTTCCACTGACCCTTTCTCCTTCTCTTACACTCCCCAATATTGATGGAGCCTGTATTTCAGAGCTGAACACTTATCTCCATCCAAAAATTCCCAAGGGAGAGTTCTTGCTACTGTTTTCCAGCATAATTCTGCCATGCATTCCTTACTTTCCAATTTAATCACTCCACTGTCAAGTCCCTATTCAGCAACCACTGGCATGATTTCTAGTGCCTATCACATTAAATCAAATGAGCTTTCCAATGCTTTCTCTGTCTATCCAACAATATCACTCAGTTGCTCTAATGGAGAGGACTCCAATTATGTCTCCGTAATGTCAGCACAGGAGAGTTTTCCTGCATTCACCTAGGCACATTATCAACATGCACTTGGGACTTCCTTTCTCGAGTCTCCTTTATCAAGCCAATACCATTCCAGTCCTGTTATACCTAATCATGTCTCATTGCTTCTATGTCCACAGAAGACTCAGCCTTCTTTGGAAAAAGCCCATGTTTTTATCAATATGAAACACTGGTAACAGAAGCTATCTAATAATTTCTTTTGCTCTCAACCACTAACATTTTTGAGCACAGAGATTGGTGCAATCCTTTCACAGGTAATATGGGTACTAATTTCAACTTTACCCCCAAACCCAAACTTGTTTCAGAAGGAAATTAAGACCTATGTGGAGAAACAGATTTGTCAAAACAGAGGATTGTAACATTCAAATAAAGTAGAAACCTTTGCAAAGGGTTTTATAGCAATCTCTATACAGGGGGCAGAAGCAGTGAACACCAACCATGTTTGCAAGACTGAACATTTAGATAGACAGTGCTGCTTGCCAAACTTTGTCATTAAGTTATTAATCCTTTCACAAGTTATCTGACATAAATGAGAAGTAACTTTTCCAATTTAGAGATAGGTTTAAACAAAAGTTAAAGTGACTTGCTCAAAGTCATCCATAGAATTGGAACAGAAAGAGATGAAACCCTTGTCATCCAAGGCTCCTGGTATAATATATAACTCTGTGAACCAAAAACTTTGTGAACCATAATGTGCACATAACATACAGGCAAATCTCAACACTTTTTATTATGACACATTACAAATTTCTACTTGGTCAATTTTTCTATCAATTACCTTATTCAAACAACTGCCTGTACTTGAGATTTTTCTCCTTGTGAATATAAGTAAAGAAAATGTGCCTTTTTAGAAAGGCACCATTCTGCAATTGAAGTACTGAGAATTTAATCACAGAGTTGGCACTGGATTCTTTATCAAATAGCTCAAAGTCAAGCATGATCTCAGGCACAAAATGAACGTTTGGTGACTTTTCCCCCAATTTTCAATTTGAGAGTTTTCTAATCTTCAAAAACATTAAAAGTATAATAAGGGTGAATAGATCTTTCATCAAGTTTTGTCAAATAATATTTTGCAGTACATATTTCTCCTTTTCTAATGTTAAATAATTTGTGTATGCACATATATATATATACATTGTATAGAAACATGTATATTTATGACATCCATTTTTTGCTGATCTAATCGAAAATAAGTTGCAAGTGTCCTGATCCTTCTTTTCTAAATACATCATTATTTTTCTCAAGGAATAAGGACATTCTCATGCATAACTGCCAAACTCTCTCTATATATATAAAATATATGGAAGTATAACATTGATATATTCATACTGTCTAATTTCTGGTCTCCAATTGTTCATATGAGATTCTTTATAACTTTGTAAAATTTATCATCTAATATAGAGTCAGGAATTGCATTGTTTTGCAATTGCATCTATGTTCCTTTAATCTAGAACAGTCCTTGATCGATATATTTATATTGATCGCTCATGAAACTGACATCATTGTAAGATTTCAAACTAGTTATTTTGTGAAATATCTGTGATATGTACTTGTCTGACTATTTCTTAATTACTAGATTTGACAAGAGTGCTACCTGGGAAACGGTATGGTCTTCTATTGTGTGCTATAAAGAGACACACAGCATTTCCTTGTTAAGTTACTGATCCAAAGGTGATCACTTGGATTGATGAAAGTTTTATAACTGGTTAAGGTGATGTCAACACTGATAGTACTTAACCCAGTGTGTCTGGAAAAATGCGTCACAATATTGTTCAAAAATTTCAAAGGCTGCATATTTTTTAAAATATAATGGTAGAATGAAATGCCTTTTCTAACACAACCTGTAAAATGTTAAAGTGCTGACCAGGACTGAGAGACACTGTGATGGATTAAGAAAAGAACCTGGAGAGAGAGAAAGAGAGCCAGGAAATCTGAATTTTCCATCTGGGTCCTATCAACAACCCACGACAGAGCCCAGATGGCAGATACAGTTCATTTCTATGGCAGTTCTGACTGACTTGCGGTAGCTGTGTTAAAGAGGATTTTAAGGCTGCATAAGCACTTGACCAAAAAAAGTGCTGTGTCTTTAACAAGTCATGTGGCGTAGGCTTGGGAGAAAGACAGGATGGTCTATGGGTGGTACATTAAATATAGCCAAAAATGACTTTTCATTCCTCTGCCAAGTCCATCAAGAGGAGGGCTTTCCTGACAATGATCATTCCATGCAGTGAACTCAAATCTGCTCAGCAGAAAATAATCTTGATTTTAAAATGTAATCAAGGAAGCCAATTAAAACAAGCTAACAATCTAGCAAAATCTTTTTACACAAGTTAATCAGATACTTATTTCTGTTCTCAACGAACCTATCCTAAGGAAGGTAAGTTGATAAAATTAATTGGAATATCACATTATACTGATGCTGGCAATTGGAAAAAGGGGGATGAATTCAGACTTCTTCTCATGGCCACTATTTTAGCGGGTAACAGACAAATAAAGAGTCGGTGTCAGCCAGTGTATTCCTTCAGTCCTCATTCTAAATTCTTCCTAATGGCTGGACTTTCATTTGTTTTCTTTTTCCTCTGAGATACATTATACCTGGCAACAGTTTCCCAAATATACACCAAATCCCATAAATTCAGTCTGCACTATGTCCTCTTAAAATGTTTTTTGAAATTCAAAGATGCTCAAAAAACAAAAATAAAATTTAATTGCTGTAAACATGCAGAAAAGCATAAATGGTGATCTTCTAGGACCACAAAGCTGTCATTTGAGGTAACAGAAAATAATTCTGTCTCTTAGCCTACCAAAGAAATCTGAGCTGTCTCCTAGGAAAATGTTCTCTTCCCTCCACCACTCTGCCTCCCCTAAAATAGGATAACTTCACAATATCTAGATGATTCCATGGAGACAAAAAGTACTTTCATGGCATAATGCATCAGCATTTCCAATAAGGACTTATAGGAGGACAAAGCATTCAATAAAAGGTAAACTTTTAAATACTCCTTGGTATTTATATAATTAACTAAAATCTGTCATTCAAAACAGGACAGGCTCAGAAACAAAGCAGGGACAACTAGCAAGATTAAGCTGATGAGGAAGGTCCTAATAGCTTTCAAAATAACAGTAACACAAAATAATGGTTTGTTATTTTTTTAAATATACATATATTCCCAAGTACACAATTCCCAAAATCTAATCTTAAATGGTCTGAGAAGCCACAAAAGTAGGATGTGGTCAAGTGTTCTAGTCATTTCTGTTATGATGAGAAATACATCCAGTGAGGAAGTTCAGTTTGACTTTCATGGCTACATTCTATGGGAGCACAGACCCCAGGAGAAAATTCAGAGGAGTAAAAGAATCAAGGACTCATTTCAAGTGTATTTTAAGGCTATTAACTGCATAGGAACTCAAACGACACAGGGTTTTATTGGCCCTGGGTGGATCATCAGTATAGTGTAGGGCCAAGAACAAGGAACCTGAACTCAGAGAACTCCAGTTCCCCACCTAATACCTTTTGTACATCAAATGCAGTTAACTTTACTTTTGAGTAGTGATGATAAAGAAGATCCTCAGAGAACATCTCATCCTTTTCCAGATTTAAGATCATTAGGAATAAGAAGGTGACATGATGTCATGAAGCACACCTATGCGCTCACAAGGTCTAAGAACTCATTTTGGAGATGCTGTCTAGGAGAGCAAGACATCCCTCCCCACCCCATGGGAGAGGAGAGAAGTCCAAAGTTTGGGGGCATCAGTCCCAAAGCAGAGCTGCAAACTGAGGCCAAGGGGATATGATCTACAATGGCCATCACAGATGCCTGTATCCACAGAGAAACTTCTTCACCGACACTGGCTGGGGGTGAGAACCCCTAAACCTGATGCCAGAACAAAAAGACAAAACAGTAGAACAACAGAGAAGGGAGTGGAGAAGACAGCCTGTAATGAGAAAACATGCACAGACCACAAATAAATATAGACTGGCCGCCCAACGCAAGGTTAACACTGAAAACCTCCCACTACTGTTTGCCTGGTCCCAAAAACACAGTCCCTCACCCAGTGAAAGGACACTGCCACAGGAAAGAGACTAATGGGCTTAACTCAGACTGGCAAACAACAAAGAGAGAGGTTAGATTGAATGAAGGGGGCGCCAGAGGGAGGGGGGTATCCCAAAACCATTTACCGAAGTTGTGATTTAAAGAATAGAAATAAAATTAAGTATGAAAAAAAATTTTGTTTTAAAGTAAGAAGGTGAGAGTTGGCACTGCCTGTCTATTTTTTGAGAGCTTTTCTCTGGATTACCCTGGATTACCGAGACACTTAGGAGGTTGCTTGGTACCTGAAGAACGAACAGAAGCAACGACTGAGATATAAGATATTGAGATATTAAACAAAGCAGAAGTGGCTCTAGTCAGAGGATCCAGGTTCACATACATTTGCACTGCCTGCCAGCACTGCTATTCCGTTCGTCTGTTCAAAGTCCTCCAGAGGCTAGAAAACGCAAAGGCAAAGGTCATGGAGAGTTTAGGAAGACCTGGCCTTGTCCTGTGACTCTTGATCTGTATGTTAGCCTATACCATATGCATGCCCTTCCTCTGGATAAGTAAATAATCCTACTTCTTTCAAAGGGTTTTGTAAAGATTAAATAAGATAAAATGTAAAACAGGTACCACCCAGATGCTAAAATCCTTCCCACAACCTGATGGTGAATTTATTCCTCCACAAAAGATGGATAAAACCTACTGTGTCTGATGAGTGTTTGTTGTTAATAAATATGAACCCAGGGGCAGGTATATAAATAAATAAATAGAAACATTATCATTTTAAATGTACACACGTAGCAAACCAGCTAATGCTTTGTAAAAGCTTGTAATGGAATGTCTTTCATTAAAAAATTTTGTTCATTATAAAAGATAGAAAAATATTACTCAGAAGCTGATTGTCTGCAGCTCTTTTCCTGGTGGGGAGAGACTCATGGTCAAATCTTATCCCATTTCTGTGGCTTCGAATTACCGCATTGGAGATAAGACAGAAGTAGTTGAAAAAATATCACTGTGCAGGTATAGATGTATGTGTGTGTGTGTGTGTGTGTGTCCACGCTTGTGTATGTATAATCTAGGATAATCTGACTTTATAAGAAGCTGTAGTAATTCTACATTGGCAAAAGAGAAAGGTATCTTGTCTAACTGCTACAGGCCAGTCTCTGCCTCACTATCCTCAATGCAGTCCAGTTCCACTAGATTTAAACCATACTGAGCACCTATTGTTTGCCTGAGCGAGTCTAGGTACCAGAGGTAGCACAGTAAAAACACAACAGATAAATAACTCGTTTCTCATGATGTTTAATGCTATAGAAGAAAATAAGGAAATCATCTCAATTTTACATTAAATTGGAGTCTTAATGATACCACGCAGAGAAACAGCATGGCGGAGGGTAAGTTATGGATAGAAGGTCTTCTTACCATTACTACCCTGAGCCAAGGTCTTCCTTCCCATGGGAAGTAAAATTGACTTCTTAGTTTGGAAACTCTGCAAGCAAATGTCACAGGGAACTGCGGGTGAGATTTGTTAAAGTAAAAGGAACATACATGTTTTTGCTTCAGTGAACACAGACATCCTTGTGGGTGGTTCTATCACCGTGTTCTCTTTCCCTCTGGTTGTATTATTTCAATATTGCTCTACGCTCAGCGTGCTCTGGGACTGATTCAAGGTGTATTGAAAGCTATTGCCTCAATGTAGTTTCAAAGTGTTAAAATGGGGATTGGAACAGAGCGAGCCAGAAGGAAACCCAGAACAAATTTACTATTGACAGAATCAACATTGAATCCAAAGTATTACAACTCTCCCTCGGTTTCATCTAATCCCTTTCAGATACTTCAGCAGCACCTGACAGTGCTAGGAACGCTGTCAGTTTGTGCTAAGAATATACATCTCATATTCTGCACTGGGCCACACAATACTATATACTTTTATTTTGCAAAGGATATGCTTTCAAGCTGAGAAAGACTTTTTGGTAAAGAAATGGCTTCTGCGTAGGGGAAAAAAGTATAGCATGTATCATCTCATTAACACTGGGGCTAAACAGACACCCGGAGGCTGTGGCCTACCTTGGAAACAGGTTCTTTAAAGCCACACATAGGCACAAACAGTGTCTAGCACATAGTCACCCCCATCATATAAAGGTAGGACTTAAATCCTATCATCTGAAAGAGATGACAAACACAAAACCTTAGGAAATCCATGGTAAATATTTAAAAACACAAATTTAGAAAAAAAAATCTTAAAAGGTAAATAATGCCAAGCATAAAAAGAAAAACAAGTTTTTGGTTTTGTTTTGTTTTTGATACTAAGAATATACCTAAAAGCTTTGAATGTACATTTTGAATCTTTAAATGTGGACCTATCCGGAATTTATTTTAATAAAACTAGTTTTTAAAACATATGTACTCAAACTTTTGATACATTAATTTTTCTTCTAGGACTCTAGTCCAAGAAAATCATCACACTTGTCCAAGATATAGAACATAACCATGTATCAAGTTGTAATTTATTATAGTCAGAGAACTGGCAATACATGAATAGGGACTAATTCGATTCAGTATGATAGGAAAGTAATATGGTAAAATATAACCCAAAAAATCATATTCCAAGGTAATACTTAAGTATCAAAAATGTCAAATACATTGTTGAATGAACAGTGTCAAGATAAAACTGTACATCAGTGTATAATCCAGATTTACTTTAAACAAACTGACCAGAAGTATGATAATAACCGTTGATCAGATATTGCTTTAAGTACTTGATGTTAGGCATTCACTTAATTTTCATAAGACCCTTCTAATGTAAGCAATAGTATTAGTCTCATTTTATATATAGAAATGTTTAAGCATAGAGAGTTGAAGCAATTTTCCCATTGTCCTGAAACCAAAAAGCCACAAAACCAGGATTTTAACTCTACAGTTCTTACGGTTGCATTAAAATGCTAATACTGGGCTCTGGGTGATGGTCTACAGACATTTTTAAATGCTCTTCTTTATGTATTTCTAAGTTTTCTAAAACAGACCATTAAACATGCATTATATTATATGACAAAAATCCCCCCAAATTTTTAAAATACAAAAAAATAAAAAAATTCAGATGCTCTTTATCATTTTATATTTGGCTCTGGAAATGAACAATGTCCAATTTCATGTCCATCTCAAGTTCTACTCTTAGAATGTAAAGTCAGATCTCAAGGCTGAGATTCCTCCTCAGAAACAATGAAGACACTCTGACATTTTTTGCAAGGGTAGTTCAACACACCAATCTCTGATTTGACTGAACAAATAAGTCAATGCGAAGTTCTGTCCACCAAACTCCTGACACTGGCTAAAGCACATGGAGAAACAAGGCCAGAGTCACAGCCTGAAAGGTTCATGAAGGGAGAAGAGCAGGAAAACTCTGCATTCAAGCCCTTGCCTTTCCATTCATAACCTTGGCTGAAGTCTTTTGTCCAACATCTATAAAATGGGGGCAATGATTCTGGTCCTACCAACCTAAGCAGTTGGAAGAAAGGAAAAGTATGCTGCAAAAAGAAAGCATGATCAAAACAGCACATTCCCCACTGACTTTTACATTTTCATGATACTTATATAATAATTATACTGACATTAACAGACAACCAATAATGTAAGAGGGGAATGATCAGGTGCCGATAATGCTACTGGGCTAAACACCAAATATATTTGTTGAATGACATTGGTTTTGTCCACTAATAAAGGAAGGTAAGAAAAAACAGATCCTCTCAAGGCTCACTTCAACCCAGTTCCTTCAATAAACACTTTTGAGCATTGACTAGGTATGACACACAAAAGTCAGACAAGTAATCCCAAGAGTTCTCTAAGAGAACTTTTCTGTAAGAACTCATGGTCCATATAGAATGGTGGCTTCCAGAGAGAGATTAAGAAGGTAGGGGTGAGTAAGGGTGGGAGGTGATCACAATGGATCACCCATACCCAGAGGTATGGGTGCCGATGTGGTGGGTGTGCTAAGATGACTGCCCCTGAGGGGCGAAGTCCTAGCCTTTCAAAAGACCAACAAGGGTGTAAAACAGTGGCATTTGGAGAACAATGATTTATATTTATCTAAAATGGTAAAAAGTAGTAATAATGAATCATAGTCCTCATCGAAGATGCGTGTATCCATGCACATTGTGACTCAAGTCTGTGCCCCATGCTCTTCACAGAGAAATGGATGTTTGTCTGGTTAAGCCAAACCACGATTAGAGAGAAGAATTCACTACAGTAGTTACCTTTAAAAGAGCTGGGGTTTTGATATCTGGAAAAGCCAGAGGAAGGGTTTCCACTCTGGAGAACAGAAGCAGCAGCCTAAAGAAATGAAAGCTGTGACTACTGAAGTGAAAATGACACACAGATGAGTGAGGAGAGAGCAGATGGAGGTAGAGAGGTGTTTCCACAAGGAGGAGGATGTAACGGGGTCTTGGACGGTGTTTGCTAGGATGGTGAATTGAGCTGAGGGTCTTTCTGGAAGAGAACATGACAAACTCTTAGGAGAACACTGAAGAAATCTGTAGTGAGCAAAAAACGAAGAAGGAAAGAAAGAGCAAAGGTCTGATTGATGTATTAGTATCACTTTGAATATTCATTTTCCAGCTTTGGAAATCACAGGTAAACTAGCACTCTGGATAATATCAGCAGTGGATGTTGTGTTATTAAAGTACTACTCTGGCGACTGCAATGTTCTCAAGTGTGTCACTAAGTTCTAGCAAAGTCTTCATTAGCAACAAATGATACGGCAGCAGGAAAGCTTATGTTCTGATTTCTAAGAACCTTCTCTGTTAGACCCATAGGCCAAGGCAATGTGAACTTTTGCTTAATATACATTAGTGTAGACTTTCAGCCTTGGAAGCCTCTCATGATTAGTTACATGTATCTCCCCAAAAGGTTTAATGAAACTTAATCTTTTTTTTCCCCCTGTTTTGGGGATATAGGCTTAAAGTAAACACTGAGATCATGTCAACAATAATTCAGGAAGGCTGTTGAAAAGTGCCACTTGCAATTCAAGCAAGAAGCTATGCCTTTGAAACAGCTGCAGAATTTAGAATATAAGAAAGCACTGCCCACTCTTCCACACTTGGTTTTATTTTTCTCTCCAGGTCATTCAGCTTCACCCCTCCTGGCAGAGACTCAGATGCTGAGTCATCAGTCTGAGCAGATGCGGGAGCCCCCTAGGACTTCCTTTCATAATTGTCTAATTGTGGAAATCTTGCATTGGGGTATTTCTACAAATGAGGAGATCTATTAGTTCGACTAGAAAATTGATCAGTTAGGGGACTCCTTCAGGCCATGCTGATGAGTTTAAAAAAGAAAGAACTACTGCACTTTGTGCAAATATCTTTTACGAAAAGAAAGGATGAAGTTTCATTATTTGTGAATAAGCTCAATAAAGTAAAAAAAACAATTAGGGGGACCAAAAATCATTGGTAACGATTGGCTGCAGTTGGCCAGTTAATGGTGCAACTGGAGATGGACTTTTCCAGCGGGTCCCAGAGCAGACAGCACAATGGAGGTTGCTAGGAATGTGCCCTTTAGTTATTGAATAGCAGTATAGACATTTTGTTTTCAGCTTAATTGAATAGGAAGCAATGAAGATGGAGTGAAAGGATGGATATCTGGAGCCTCCAAGATTTCGAGAGAAACCCAAGTCTTTCATAGCTAAGTGTTATTCTATTTTACTATAAATCCTGATTTAAGAAAACTAAGAAGTTGTATCCTGCAGAGTACCATCTGGCAACAGAACACCTTGGGTAAGAGAGCTGGGTAATTTCGCTGATATATAGCTCAAAAAATATAGCTGAGCAGCTGAGAAACTAGATGCTCAATAACCCCCCATCCTTTTTAACTGTCAAAACACTATGAGGGTCCAGCTATGGGAAAAAAAGAAAAATATATGTATTAAAGAATCTACTATAACTCATCTGCCACAGTGAATGTAGCCAATGAAACATGCTAGCAAGGTAAGTGCCTTTTAGGAGAGACCATTAAACCTAAAAGCTAAGGAAAAGAAACCCAATAAGGAAAACCCACTCCAAGAGGAAGCAGGATCATAGGAAAAGTTGAAGTTCAAAAAGTGTTCCTGCAAAAGGTGCAAATTAAATTAGCCTTAAATGTTTTCTCTTTAGCACAAATACATATGCATGTCTGTGATCTTCGTATCTGAAACTGAGATCAAATTAAAAACCTGTATTGAACGAAGTCATGTTTGCTCTAAAGGACTTCTGTGTTCCTGTAAAATCCAGACGGATTTCTTGTTCTGAAAACCTAAGCATACTTGAGATATAGTGTCTTTCCCGAGTGGCCAAAGGTAGCTGGCATTTGTCATCAAGACTCACAATCAATCTGATGCAGGTAGACATCAGTTATGAGAAGTGACACTGGGATAATTGTATCATTTAAAATCTCTTCGCTCTGTCCCTGAAAAAGGACAAGATCCATTTATACTAAAGTTATAGCTGAAATGACAATTCTTAGTGTTGCAGGAAAGGATGATCCCTCTGCAAATAATATTCCATATTCATAGTGTCTCCAAATATGCTGCCACCTAGTTACATCATCTCCTTCTGGTATGTCAGTACTACTCTAAAATAAACCATCTGTGTCATTATTTATTAGGACAATAACCTTGATGGTACAGTACTGAGAAGTTGGTGAAAGTTCTTCCTTAATCATCAAACACACTATCCATTATAAGGCAGCTCCCGCGCCCAGATGAAAGGAGACATAGTTCGGAATTAATTAAGCTACCACAAAAGGAGTCCAAGGCAGAGAGTAAGGAAACAGTGATGTTCCAGTGACTCTCCGCAGAGTTTAGATGAAAATAGTCATGAGCGGCATGATGGTCCATGTAACAGACATGGGTGGAGGAAAAGAGAAAGTAGACACAGAGTGACCAGATAGTTTTAAAAATCACATTAATTAAAGGGCAAAAAACCATGATAGGTAATGTTAGTTGTAAGATTATTTTTAGTTAATAGGTTTGGGGCATTATACTAACAACACATCACTATTCTAAAAGGAAAAGGAATTAATAAATAATGGCTTAATAGACACTGGAAACAGAAAACCATTGTCTGTCAAGAGGAGGAGCCCACACCCAAAGCCCGAAGGGCTCATTGTGTACACACTGGTACACACTAGTGCACACCCAAAGACCCAGGGACTGGTCGTGTACACTTTGGTAGATACCCAGGGGCTGAGTTTTTTGCTCAGCACTGAAACACCATGAACTGGATGTACTTTCAGTCTCTGAAGCTAATTCAGCACCTTGGCTGGGTCTCCAGGATATATTAAATTGATGGCTCTATTACCTTTTTCATTGTCTCCATAAGTTCCATTACTGAAAAGGAGAAAGTCTTAATGGAATAGAAATTCACCAGCAGCACAGATCTGGAGCTGGCTTGAAGTAACTGTCTCCTTCCTCTCCCACTAGTCACCCACTGAGCTTTAGCCCTTCTTGCTCATTATTATTCCCTGACCTGGCCATCAATGATCTCTACTTAATCCGTAAGTCAAATTGGAAAGCAAATTCTTCCTGGAAGGGGGGGAAATAAAATTAAAAAAAAAACTAGAGCAACAGAATTTGCATCTCCCACCTTTTCTGACTTCTACTTAACCAATGAGATCCTATTCTCCCCTCTGTTCATAATTCTATTTTCTTCCTACACTCTAAGTGTCTTACTCAGAGACTTAAGCATGTGGTGGCGAAACAGAAAGCTGTCTCTCCCACCAGCACACTAGGATGTCTGCAAGAATAGCACATCCTTTCCAACTCTGGAATTGAACTAAAAGTACATGCAAGTAAGCATCACGGGTCCTTTCTGGCCCTTTATCCCAGTAAAACCAAGTGCACACTCCTATTCTGGGGGAATCGAAGGTTAAATACAAGTAAATGTTCCCCATCCTGAACTATATTTTGTAGCAAATTTAACAGCTTATCTCAAACGGTTTCTCTGAGAGTAGGATCTATTAACAAATAAGTAGTGGAACATTATTCTTTGGTGGTTTTCCTCTATTAAAGGAAAAAATAAGAAATTAAAATACATATGCTTAATATATGCGTTTAATACTTAATATATATTCTGCTTATACACAGGGCAACATATATATTTATATTTATTAAGAACAGCATGTATTAATGTCCAACCAGTCATTGCTGGCTCTAGCACTTTTTACCAGCTCACTCTTCTACTTTATCTCTATGATTCTTTCAGTTCGCCTAAATTCCACGCAATTATCATCATATCCTTTACCCCTTGTCATCACTACAAGAGAACACTGTTATCTTCACATCGACATTTATCAGTGTATGGCTCAGTGAAATCCTATCATTTCCTAGAAAACAGTAAAACAAGAAAATGAGTAAGCATGAATCACTGACAACCATGGCAACCTGTCATGGTCACTCATTCATCATTCATTCATTCATTCATTCCATCCTTTATTCAGAATTGGGCACTCATGCCAGGTCTTTCCTATACCTGAGAATACAAAAGAGAGAAAAAAAAAAACAAAAAAAAAAAAAAAAAAAAAAAAAAAAAAAAAAAAAAAAAAAAAAAAAAAACAAAAAAAAAAACAAGGATCTTACCCTGGTCCAGCTCATATTCTAACGAAGAACAGAAATAAAGGAATATATTAACATCAAACATGCCTCAAGCAACGGGGAAGCATTGTGGTGAATATTGCAGAAGAATCTGCAGACAGGAGTGAAAGAGAAGCAGGAGGAAGTGATGCATCTTAAAGTGATCAGAAAAGCAAATCCAAGAAGTTAGCATTTAAATGTGAAGCCACCACTGGCAGACACCCTTGAACTTGGCAAGATGCATGTTATAAAGTCTACCAGACAACCCAAGTCTGCATCAGAATAGATGCAGTTTCTAGAAGAAAACCCTAATAGAAAAGGGAAAGGTGCCCCAAGGCAAAATCATCACTGCCACTCACTCACCACCAGCTGCCTGAACTGGAAGCTGAAAGCTTAGGAGTCTGGGGAACCAACATGATCCCAAGTTAAAGAACTAGAATATTCTTCACGAATGCATTCCCTGTCAGGTACGCTGAGACCCAGTTCATTGCTCAGGTCTGGAAATCCAGGTTCTGGGTAGCACTGATCTCAAAATCAATCTCCAGACCTCCTCCTTAGCCCAGGCTGTACCTCCTTAGAGAGAAGCCCTGGGCAGTGATCCAACAACCTTTCCCTGGGGCTGGACAGACATGCATTGGAAAACCAGTTCTTTTGCTGACACCCTCTGTGTCCTTGGGCAAGTCATTTAAGCTTCAGATACACCCTCTGCAAAGCAGGAACAATAACACTCCAAAGGATTGCTGCGATATAGAAATGCGTAAGATAATCAATGAAAATCTGTCAAAGGCACGTCCCATACTAAGAAGTGTAAGGGTTCATATTTATAAGAACAGACTCTGAACACAAATCTGTAAAAGAAATTGAGAAAAATGAAAAACATAAAAAATATACAACTCAAGGAAGGGAATTTTATATAATATGATAAAAGACAAATATGCCTTAAACGAGAATCTAATTCTATGTCCAAGAACCAATATTTCAAGACCAGTTAAATGAAAACTGTCATAAATTCTAACCATATTTGAAAATGAATTTCTTTCAAAGTCTTCTTCACAAAAGTTCAATTGAGCAAAATTTTTAATAACATTTTACAATTAGATGAAAATCCCTCCTTGTTCAATTCTATTCCCTCACTAAACAGAGATAGGGATTTTTTAGTAATTTGATCTACTGACAAGCCTACGAATTAATTTTCTTTATTCCATTTTATTCTTGAAGAGAAAGTATCGAGAATAAACAGCTTCTGTAAAAGTTGATAAAATTGGGATTAGAAAATAAAACCACCAACTCACGTGACTTTGCTCCGTGATGTGAGTCAGTGGCTTGTAGAGGGTCAAATGATGCCTCCCTACCCCAGAACCTCTGGATAGGTCTTTACTTGGAAATAATTTTTGCATATGTAACCAAGTTAAAGATGCAGACAAGATCATGCTAAAGGCGAGTGGGCCCTAAACCCAATGAGAATGTACAGAAAAAAGACAAAATGAGATCACATGGAGACTCAGAGCAGGTCACGTACAGACAGAAGTGGCAAGGGAACTGCTGTACCCACATGCCACAGCATGCCTGGAGCCACATCAACCAGAAGAGGCAAGACAGGACTCAATCCCAAGACCTCTGTCAACACTGTGATCTGGACTTCTAGACTCCAGACCATGAAGACTAAATGTCCACCGTTTTAACACACCATGTTTGTGGTAATGCATAGAAAAACAATACAATGACATCGTGCAATATCTGCTTCTTCCTGTGCATGAAGATGGCCCCCTTTCACGTTCACGTTCATGTGTTAAGACCAAACAGGTGAAGACAGTAGAGATTCTTCTAGAGGGCCCTTTCTCCTTACCCTCTGAGGAGCAGGGTGGATGAACCTTGATTTCTGGAGGTTACCATCAACCCTACTTGCGCTCTACTAGTGAAGATACTAACACAAAAAAAAGATCAGTTCCAGCAGGCTTTGCTTCTCCTAGCAATTGCTTCTGACAAGAAGAAAAAGACTGGGTTGCAATTGCCAGTCTTTGAACAGTCTGGAGAGACAGAGTGAGAAACAATAAACATTGCTTTAAAAGCTCAAAGAGAATTATCTACATAGCAGCAGTGCTGCTTCTGTTGAAGGTTTCTACCTTCCAGTTAAAGACCGATAAATTTTCCATGACAGTTCTTAATAGCCTCTCCAGTTAGTCACTGAACTTGCCCTCAAAATTACCGAGTAATAAAGGGATAATAGCATCTGATGACAGTAGAAAGGTGGACTTTTTTCAGAGAAGTGCTGGCTATGCCCCCTGCAAGCTGTAATGTCCAGTGAGGGTGCACCAGGTGTCTGGAACAGAAGATTAGCTCTCAAGCCATTCTGTTAAGTCAAGGTCATCGGTGCCTTTTGGGTACTAATCCATTGACAAGGAATCATTTCATCTACCACAGTGCACATCTGCACTTGCCTAATAGTCCATTGAGGAGATTTAAACATGGCGTCTGTTCATTTGAGTCATTTGAATTGGCCAGGACTCAGCAGAAAAATTTCCCCAATATAAACTACTATCAAATATAAAACTGCTCTTTCTTATTACTATGTAAATTATAATGACCTTAGGGGAAATTCTCTTAGAACTCAAATCTGGGAAATAAAAATAATGGGGTTAATTTGAATTATAGAACTAAGTTCTAGAAGCTGGAGAAAGAAAGCATTTGCTAGAACAAATAGAAACTGAAAAGCATGCTCTGAAACATTCATTTCTTAATCATTTTAGGTGGTTGAGTTAAAAATGAATGAATTTGGAAGTGTCCGTGTCTTTATATACCCACCGCCATGTCTACTGAAAAAGTCCCTGATCTAAAAGCAGGTGTTTTTTTTTATCAGCTTCTCCACTTTCTCATATATTAATCCACTTATTTGAGAACAATGAGAGGCATGGGCTTTATTGTATTTGTACTGGTTACTAATGTTGGTTTACAGCATTGTACATAACTTAAAGGTCTAGGTTCTCACCTCTTCAGATGTATGTTTCCACACTACACTCACCGCCCACATACTCTCAATAGAGAAATCTTTTGAAAGCATAGATCCAAGGGGTCGAGTCATTTCACCCATCAAATCTAGTAATGGCTGCCCATAACTATTGGACATGTCCAAGGTGTCTTTCTTTCCTGGTCTATGAAGCCCTGTGTGTCTTGACCCCTCACAACCTCTTCCAATTCACATCCTTTTTCTCCTCACCCTCTGCTAACTCTCCTACTCTTGGCTCCTTGAGTCTGCAGACAGGACCCTAGTTTGTATGCAGGGCTGATCCATCTTCTTCAAATTCCCTTCTCATGGTCTCAGGGTTCACCCCTATCTCCTGGCAACATTTTTAATGTATGGCAATTCCCTTACTCTCTCTTTTTCCATCTGTTTATGGGTGTACATACAACTTCGAATTACAGATCTATTTTCTAGGTCTCTCCTACAGAAGAGAATTTCCCTGGGGGTCAATGGCTATGTCTGTTTCTCTCAACAATGTACGTAGCACCTAGTGCAGTGTGTAAGCCAATGTCAGCTCTTGGCAAGTAAATTATGAATGAATAAATGAAAAAGGAATGAATAAAAAATTCAAATTTATCAAAATATATGGTGGAAAAAAACGCAGTCTTTCTAAACTCCAGAAGGCATCTATTTCACATTAGTAATACACAGTGCTTATTTGCTGTCTGGTCTAATGTCCTGGGAGTACTGCTGATTATATGTATTCACACCTCTTCTTCTCTTTATGCTCAAAGTTTCAAAAATACAATATGCAATTAGTAACACATTTGATAATCTGTCTAACACAACAAGTAAAGTAATTCCAATTTGTTTATTGTTTTAAGTAATTATTTTCTTTTATTACTATCCCTAATATTGTGTTGCCTTGTATTTTCATGTGTTTGTGTAAACAGAGACAATTTTGCTGACGTTCAACTCATAATCTCAACTGTAACCCATTAATTCTGCTTTGAATTTGTTATTATTTCCATCATATAAGCATTCATTTATAGTCTTGTAATTAATCAGATTATTAATCAGAATTCATTTCTTTTGCCCTTAAAATTATTTCTTTAAAAAAAAAAATGAAGGCTTTTGGATTCAAGCTTATAATGGTTAGAATACCTAAAAAAGTCAAGCTTCTCAGAACAAAATCAAAGTTAAACCAGGTCCTAGTCCTTCAGAAAGGCTACCTTCTCCCTCCCCCATCTGATTTTGGTCTGAAAAGCAAGCTAAAGTTATTTTTAAAAAATCTTGTAGCTGCTTGAATAAATATCACTTCTAAATATTTTATAAGTCTAGAAAGTGCTTTAGAGTTCAAAAATTCTTTTCTCATAAAATAATTTTAGATCAACAACTGTCTTTATTTTTCTTAGAAGATGTCTGAATCTAAGAAATGTCATAAAATAGCTGATACCTCTGCAATGTTCTGCCAGCTTTTATAAATGAGGGGAAACACTATACCACGATATGCATCTGTTTACTATCATTAGTTTCTTAAGAATAAAGAGTGAATAGGAATATTGTTTAAGTAAAATCAAAAATAACCACAAGAAAGGTATAATGTTAAAGCATGCAGAAAGAATGAAAACAAGCATTCACAGAGTTAAATAAACTATAGAAAACATTAATTTCCAAGAGAAAAAGTATGCAAAGCTTCTATCAGGCAGCAGAATAAAAAAAAAGAAACAAAAGACAAAAAAACTCTTGGGCTGTGGAATACTTTTCTCAAAGTATCATGATCAGGGAAAATTCAATGTTCCAGGACTACCCAAAAATAGGTTTAAAAATAAATACATAAATAATATGATCTTCAGAAGATTAATAAACTACATACAAACTATGACAGAAGAGACATGAGAAGCTAGGAGTCATAAAAGGCACTTTTTCAGCACAACTTAGGAATTTCTTTTTCAGCTTAATCAGCTGTCAAGATATTAAAGAACCATTAAATGCCCACTGAGAAGATGGTCATAGGACAAACAGGAAGGCCGACAAGACTCCAAGTTTAAACACAGCAAGCACCACCATGGCGGTCTTTCCCACCGATCTGCTCTGTGAGCTTAAAATCTTTCTCAACCCAGGACTCTAGAGATTGATTATGATTGACTAAAACACCTGCAAAAAGGATATCAAGTATAGTCTAGTATCAGGGGAATGCCAAAGAAAAAAGATCTGAACTAGGTGGGGAAAAACTGGCCAAGGCTAACAGAAGGAAAAGAATTTGTGTTTCAGCAACATGGAGACATTGTATTGAAGTGTTGAGAAGGGAATAGGCTGATCCTAAAGTCGTTTGATTTTATTCACCCTTTCTTCAGAAAGAAATCCTAGAAATAGAAACTTAATTTGCTTCTAGAAATAAGAATTACATCCCACTAATAAAAATAGTATATGGCCATTTTTAAGACATACACAAGAAAAGTCCTCTTTATGTGCTTATAAGATTATTTTATTGGCAACACAACCCACGAAGCCTAATGTTCATAAACTGGTTATTTTGCTTTCTTTAATAGTACTTAATATACTTTGACAACATAATTGCCAGTGGCCTTTATATAGAATCACAGACTAAATAACAATAACACAGACATGATATTATTCTTTGGTACTAAATTCGTTACCACTAAATATACAAAATGTCTCCATTAAAGACTGGGGAGAATTAAATTGACTGACAAAAGACAAAGTTGATTTTTATGATAAAATGCTACAGTCTTAATTTGAAATAGAATTTTTAAACCATTCATACTCAATCTACAGTTAATCACACATTATTCAATGAGGACTGAAGAATGGCCCATGATATAAATTCTAAAATTCAATGCATCTAGATAACATGATAGTTGAGTATCTATTACAGTTCAGTAAACAGTTGAGTATGCTAATGTCAAGTTAGAATACAATGTAGGTCAACAGAAGCATTAGCAAGGAATCCATCAAAATAGTATTTACAAGATTGCAAGATAATCTTGTCAAAATGCTGGAAAGTAGAATCTTTTTCTTCAGTGTATAGAGACATAAATGTTCTAGAATATATTTTTTAAATATGTGCATACATACATATATACATACATACATTTTTATTACAAAATTTTCACATTGGTCATAGCAGGTATACCTAAAACTGAAATATTTCAAAGACTTCAACTAGATAAGATTTAAGAAACACATTTCCAGTAGAGTTTAGTCCCTGGTACAATGACTGATAAATCTGAAGTTACAAAATGTACTTATCATTGGGTTGAGAAGATGAATAAAAGAATTAATGAAACAGTGTGCTGTGGTTGAAAAAAATAACTTAGAAGTTAAAAGGCCTATTTTGTGGTGTCAACTCTATCATAAATGCCATGGGATGAGGCTGGGAAACGTAATGAAAATCCATTAGATTTATGTCATCTATGAAATCAGAAAACTGAGTTAGGTGATGTATAAGCTCTCTCTCATCACTGTGATGTCATCACATGTGACTAGATAGAAAGCAAACTCCATCTTCTTATTAAGATATTAACAGCAGGCTACCCTAATACAAGCAATGAAAACGAGGATCAATTCTTGTTTCAGTGAGCTCCATATTTTCCAATATTATTCATTCTAGCTTTCTGGAATTATTTTTCAATAATCGATAATAAAGATTTAAAATGTTGCTTATTAGACAATACCTTCTGACATTTTGTCCCCTTTTGGAAAGTATAGACTGTCCAGTTCAAGTCAGTAGCACAATAGACTACTCCACTCTAAATTCAGTTAATAAAGATTTTGCCTTGAGCAATGACAGTATCAATTGTGAGTAAATAGGAAGACAGTGGCCACTTTATAAGGAAAATGAAACATCATAATCACGAATAAATGGGGATCTTAAATAAAGAAGATAAATCTAGCACTCTCTGTCCATATATTTCATTTTTCATATGAAGTGATTTAGTATAGACATAAAAATTTTATTTCTACCTAATTTTTCTTTTAAAATTTTTATAAATTTTCCACTACCCACCTATTAGATAGCCTTTCAAATCAGTAAATTTTATAGAACACTTGAAATGAAATTGGGGGATCTTGGTTTAGTTGAATGACACCCTGGGTGTGAAGATACATTAAAGGACTTCATTGAGTTAATATAGACCAGCTCTCTACCTGGAGACAGATTAAGGAGTAGAGTCAAGGGCCTATAAATTTCTGTTGAATGAATGAATGCCTGAACTCGTAGTTCATGTGTACTTTTGATACTGTACCTTTGATATAGTCAATAAATGACAATTATCTTCTTTACAGTGGCTGAGAAGTAAGAAAAATATAGGATGGTCTCACTTATATGAAGGATATAGGAAAAAACAAACAAGAAAAACTAGAAACAACCAACAGAACTGAACCATAGAGCAAGAAAGGGGGAGGAGGAAGAAACTCAGGGAGGTGGAGGGCTAATGGGTGTTAAGGAAATAGGAGAACCCTGGGATATACAATGAAGTAATATAATAAATAAACAAATCAATCAATCAATCAATCTCTGGCTATTGACTGTCCTTAAGATTTACAACACTTAAGAAAATCACAAT
This sequence comes from Uropsilus gracilis, assembly GCA_004024945.1. NCBI lineage: Eukaryota > Metazoa > Chordata > Mammalia > Eulipotyphla > Talpidae > Uropsilus > Uropsilus gracilis. The sequence goes on from PVHY01003971.1 coordinate 76,054, forward strand.
GTTCTTTTTGACAATTCCAGATTATCCTAGAACTCTAAAGGGAATTCATTTCCTATTCACTAGAGCTTTGAAACCACACAGTTAAATTTAATGAGGTTTTCCTTTACACATCTCCCTGAGTTGTATCCTAGAGTGTTTATATGACCCTATACATTCTCATGGTGGTAGCGTTATTTCTAAATATACAAAAACAAATCAGTCTATTCAGAGTTTATACTAGGCCCATTTTCCCAATATTACCTAGAATTCAGTGTGCTTCAGTGCCTTGTTGCAAAATTGATGTCTGGGTATTTAATGAAACCAGTCTTTATAACTCTCCTGCAATGGATTTTCTTTACAAATTCTTATGCTTCTAATTTAATTAGCTGAAATCATTTATGTGATTTAAAATTCACCTATACTTTTCCCCACATTTCTCTCATCAGCAATTTTTAAGCTTAAGTTGATAAACACAGGTAATAAGAGAAATTCTTTCTTCTGAATACCAAGACCATAAAGAACATGTATAAATTTCTTGTCAACATTTTTCCACTGAAAAATACCACCCACCACTGCCTTACTACTACAGAGACGGGCAGAGCTAGACTCCAGGGTTGGGTTTTTTTGTTTTTTTTGGGTTTTTTTTGAGAAAAAAATTTAACTGTTCCACTATTTTACAACCAAAGCAAAATTTCCTGGCAACATCTCCGATTATTTAATCCTATTATTTTAGGGACTATAGCACCACTTTAGTTTATTGATTAAATCATTCATCAACTTGTCATGGTCTATGGGCAATGTATGGGATTAATAAAAGCAACGTGTTATTTATTTTCCACTGCCTGTAAAACTGGAGAAATTAAAAAACAATTGAAAAATAGAATCTGAACTAAAAAGACAATCTATTTAGGTATTCTTAAGGTATTTTGACATCCGATAGCAAGATGAGGTCTACCCCATAATTCAGGATAGTTACAAAAAGTGAATCAGGAAGACTGGATCCTAGACTATCTAAACTGCAGAGGCTCAAACTACTATCAATAAGGGCAACTGATAAGTCTACTTTGACTTTTTCACTTACTCCTTATCTGAAGAAATTAATGGTGCATTCCTAAAAAATCTAAATGCCTATGTTGATATTTGAATTAAAAACTCCTGATCACTCATTTTCATCCATTCATTTAAGTTTTTGATAGAATTCTCAAGAAGACCAAGCCTACATTTCAGGATACACTCCACTGAAACCAGGGCATACCCATTTGCCATATGAAAGTCATCAAAGGTGTTGATCACTTACTTTCATCTCACTCTGGTATTACAGACATGATCATCAACTCACTGTCCAGGTATATTAAATGGTATATTCTGCATAGATGGCCTACATTAATTATAATAAGGCTTGAAATCCAGCTCTGTAATCTTATGAAATTTCTCAATAGGGAAGATATTGTCCCCTAGCGTGCACTTCAGAAATTTGTAGAGGTCATTTCTACCTTACCGTCTAGTTGTTCTTGAGTATTCACTACAGAAAATTGTAACACACAAGTATACAATAAAGTACTTTTATTTTATTTCCCCTTATTATTACAGTTTGGGGATTAGACTGATTGTTAAAAATGATACAGATCGGTAAATCATATATGTAGGGATTTCAAAGATTATAAATGACAAGATATTAAATGTTATTTATTATCTGACAAGGTGCAAACCTGTAGCTATCAATCATACACCGTGTTGAAAATCAACATTATCACAATAAAATATATATATAATATTCTGAATGAAAAATTCAAAATTATAAAAATATTCATTATTTTTCTTTCTAGGAGTCAATGTCTAAGAAAAAAGGTCAGAACTTAAGAATACTGAGGAGACCTAATCATGAAATGTAGTCAATGCTCTTTGGGTGAATTCAGGCTATTAAAAAATGAGAAAAATAAACTTTATACTACTGGGGACACATGTAAAGGAAATGAATATTAAATAGTAAGAACTTTTATTTTTCTTAGGTTTATAGCATTATTATGGTTACACAGGAGAGAGCTATCTGAAAATAATGTTGCATGGTATCTGTTCTTTAAAATCATTCAGAAATTAAGCAAATATGGCAAAAGGTAAATGACTGCTGAAACTAATTAGTAGGTAGAAGGATGTTCCATTTCCTGTTCTTTTTGGAATTTTCTTTCCTGCTGTTTATTTGAAATACATCATAATAAAAATGAGAATAAAATGATGTTTACTGCAAAAAAAAAGTTTATTTCCATCTGGGGCCAAGTACCACACATCTAAAGGGGAATAGATGTAAACATAAGAAAAATACACTGTGGAACATACTGAATGCTAAAATGTCACTATACGGAAAAGGCCCACAGGGACAACAGGGGGAGTGATTAACAGAAATAAAGAGACACATTTCTGGAAATGTGGAATTGTAACTTGACTTAGAAATTGAGTGTATTTTCCAGAGAGAAAAGAACAAAGGTTCATCGAGGCTAGAGCAGCACCACCAAGAAACATGGTGTCTCTTAAACAGTAGGAACAAGCCACTGATGGAAGAGGATGAAGTTAACAGTGAGACTGGACCTCGTGCCTGTAATTCCTATTCAGAAGTTTTGTGTTTATCAATTCGGCAGGAGGCAGGCATCACATCCGAGAATCATTTCTCTCTCTGGTCATTTCTAGAGATTCCAAAGATCTCCAATGATATCCAGTTCTCTGCCTAGAGACATAATTATCAGAGCCTTGATATTTCTATTTTTCCTGTGCTATTATTTCCAAGGCTTCCCAATTCCACGACAGGCTTTTAAAGTACCTTTAAATGTTCCAAGCGAGACCCTATTTTGAATGTAAATAAAAAGGAAATCAGAAAAGGAATATTGAGCTTACATTACCGGTATTATTTCAAGACTATGTCTTTGGAAATGCTATTGCACATGAAAATGCCACCCATTGACTTGAATTAGAAATCACATTTGTTTAACATTTCCATTTTACCATGTTGCTTCTATTGTAGTTAATGGTGCTCCTTTTGAAATACAGGCTTCATTTCAGAAGTTTCCAGAAGAAACTGCTTATAAAACATTCTACCTTGGACAGCAAGATATTTTGTCATACATTTTAGATAGATGAGTGGGGTGAAGACACAGCAGAGGATTTAAAATTTGGTCCTTAATAAGGAAATACACATGCGATAATATGCATCAAACCAAATGGAAACGAAGGAGCTACATCACTGAGAAAATAACCTATTTTTTTTCCTTCCAGAATGTAACAGAAAAGCTGCTGATGGAACATTCCTGCAGACAAAGGGGGCTGCAAGCACAGAGATTTCTTCTGTTTTATCACTGTTTTTCTTAAGCCAGACTGATGTCCTTTCCACTATGACCCCTTCCACTAGACTGGCCCTCCCCCCACACTACAGGGATCCTGGAGCCAGCTGTGAACTTTTGACAGCTCTCCCAGCGAAGAAGGGGGTAGCACAGGACCCCCTGAACTTTCTCACCCCTTCCCTGACACGAAACACTTGCACATTCTTCTCTCATCCACCTTGGTTAGGGCATAGACTTTCCTACCCTCGGCGATCCTGGTCATCACAGATTTTCACTACGACTTCTTGAACTCACATCAATTTTGGCCGAGGAAGGCAAGGAGCTTTGCTTCTGAGTCCTGCTAATTCTATAGCCCATGTTGTCCCTAAATAAAAAGCAACCCTTGACACTCCAGAGCTACTGGGAAAGAAATATTCGTCTCTACTGAGTCTTAGCTTGACTAAGGTTCATGGGAGATGTTTTGTGTGTAAGCGTATAATATGGACTTGTAAAATGAGCTAATCTTAATAAGGGTAAAACTCCCCGGATGGGTTCATTTTATTGATTTCTTTTAACCGAAGAAACATTAGTTTACAATGCCATACATTTGATTTAGAGGTGTCAGACCACACCCACCAGAGGCCCCTCGTTTTCACCATAGTTTGCTGTGTCCCCTCCCCACTTTCCTTTCCCCTTCACCTCCCCCTTTGGGTTCCTCAATTCTGCAGTTAGACTTCCAGACTTCTAAACCCTAGAAGTCTATTTATTACTGGTTTGGTTTTATCTGATTCTTTGCTTGGTGTCTCTATATTCCACATTTAAGTGACACCATCTGGTATCTGTCTTTCTCCTACTGAGTTACTTCACTAAGCATCATCCCCTCAAGTTCTTGAAGGCAACATTACAGAGCAGAATGAAATGGGGGTAATTGAGCAAAGAAAATAAAATATTAAAATTGTTCACATTTTTAATGACTTCATATATTCGGTTTTTCCTCTTAGAAGCCCTAATAATGTGAAGCATTTGGAAAGACCTAAGCTACACAGTTAGAATTGTGTTTGCAGAGAGAGTGAGCAGAAGCAAACAATACAGGGGGAAAATGATAAGATGCTTCAAACAGAAAAACAGTATCAAAATAAGTTTTGTTCTAATTAAGGTATAATTAACATATAATACTAATTTCATGAGAACCATACCATGAGCCAATATTTCTATATTTTATCAAAATAATCACCATCATGAATCTGGTTAACATCCATCAATCATGCATATTATAAAGATAAGATTTTTAAGATCCCAGCAGTTTCAAATAAGCAAGACATTCTACCCATTTCACATTCTCCCACCTCTACCTTTGTCTAGTTCTGATCGGGCTCCCTTTTTTTTTTTATGATTACATACTTCCTATCATAGATATTATGATGAAATAAAGCCAGTCAGGTTACACTAGCTCAATGAAAGGGCCCAGAATCTCTTGATATCATGGTATGTATGTTCCTGAGTCTGGGGCTTCTAGGAGAAGAAACTAGGACTCAACCAGAGTCTCTGTTCCTGCAACTTTACCTCATGTGCTGATAAGTGTGTAAGCAGGGCCAGACAGCCCCGCTGGCTAGCTCTGTGGCCTCTGCTCTCAGCAGCCACCTCTACACGTATAAGGTTCATATAAGCTGTTCTGTCAGTAACCAGGGGATGCAGTCAGCTACACTCCCTGTTGACTGACTCCCCACACCTCCTGTGCAAAGAGCTCTCTAAGGTGGTTATTTTTATTTTATTTATTTAATTTACTTGAAAATGCTACTGTTTCTTCTCCACAATGAACAGGAAAGAGCCCTCCATTCATCAGCTATTTCTTCATCTACTAAGGGAGATTACACACAGCTAAGGCCTTCCAAAGCCTGCTCTCCACTGAGAGAAGTTTTCCAGTCACTGGCTTGACAGCGGAAGTTGTCACACGGAGGGGCCACGGGAGCTTCAGGGCTGCCCATTTCCAGGACCCCTCTCCTGCTGTATGTGTGGCACAGCCAGGCGGACACTGGGTTAAGGGCCCTCCGATGCTGCTGTGGAGGAGGGAAGACAGAGGGAGTCATTCTTCCCATAGTTGTAAAACAGTGGCAGGAATACACTGGAGGATTTATGGTGACCCACATTTCGCCATCCCTTTATACCTTAGTGCGGGGCTGGGGGAGGGGCACAGAGAGCCAGATGCACCCTGGCAGCTATGGACTGGGTTTAAAGCATAGCATCCCATCTCCAGCCTTAAGAAAAGCTGAGGTGAGAAGAAATCCTCCTTCTGCATATTGGAAAATCCATGTTCCTTAAGCAGCGCTCAATGCTAATAGAACAGGCTCTCTCCATTCTTAGCTTTGCCTTTTTATTACTTTACTGCATGCAGAGAGAGCATCTGGTTTGCCTTCTTGAAAGCCACTGTTTTGTTTGCTTTTACGCATTCCAAAAATAGACTCTAGACTTTTAGTGTCATTTACATCCGAGTCAGAAAATAATCAGAAAATAATAATTTATGAATAATTAATTAGGCTTGATGCCATATTAGAGAGGAGCTATTTTTACTTTAGAAAGATGAGGATAACATGGATCAAAGTGAGAAGGGGGAGTGCAATTAATGGAGCCAGCTGATGGGAGAATTGATTGCTTATCAATGATACACCATCACTGATTGGACTCCACAGTGTAACCCCCAAAACAGGAATAGAGACAAAAATCAAGGTCCAATTGTATAACAACAGATACAAGTCTCAGGACATAGGGTCCATTGCATAAGAAAACCTTTCCTATTTATCAGAGGATTAAAATGAGCCCTCATCAAATCTTAATTGTAAGCTGAACATACTAACATTAAACTGAAAAACAGCATTACCATATCTATACTTAACTCATGAAGAACACAGGTGGAAACCTCCATTTGCAACTGCTTAATATTCTTATCTCATTGTCTTTTTCAACTTATTTTTCTTCAATCCATTTCCAAAACAGGGACGAAGAGACTGTAAGTAGAATTACTGGGCATGTTGACATTAAGTCAAGTTTCCAAGTAGCAGAGAACCTAATAAGTCAAACAGGCCATGTCTGAGAACCCCCTTGAGCATCTTAGTTTCTTTTTTTATTGATACATTGCTTTACAACACTGTATACTACTTAAGAGTTTAGGGATTCACTCCTCTTCAAGTGTATGGACACACACCACCCACCACCAAAGCACCCGCAGTCTGCACCATAGCCCCAGCTCCTGCCCTTCTCATCAGTCCTTCTATAAGTTAGCATTGTGAGTATTTATTCACAGATACCTTGGGTCACTCACACCTCCACCACACTGAGAGGACCCTCCTGGACAGACACCAAGAGAGGCAGAGTGGTGAATGACCTCATGACTCATCATCTTCCAGCTGCCATAAAAACAGGATTGTGTTTGAACATAGGGAATATTCTTAAGCAGAACTCCTAATTCTAGTTTTGGTAAGAGATGTCCAAGCTTGTGATGAGAATGGCACGGAAGCATAGCTGTTCACTACAATTTTCTCCACGTCTACCTTACTACCAATTTCAGAAGTTCTCACTTCTTTATTCCAAGCATCAGTGGGAAAAAAATATGTATATGTATATATACATATATACATATAGTTTATGAAGTGATAAAGATGCCAACTGTTGCTACTATGAAAACACATCACAATATATAAATGTATCAAATTGAAATGTTGCGCATTTCAACTTCAATGAATATTAACTTTATGTTAAAATATTTCAATTCAAATAAAGAAATCCCCAAGTCTCAAGGTTTGGCTTTTTTTTTCTTTTTTGGAGGGGGATAGGAGGGATAGTTTTAGACTCTAACTTGAGCTCAAGAATCAGAAAGATTCCGATGATTCTGATGATTCGCCAGGTTATTTGCTGATTCCTCTGAAATCAGCTATTGCATCCATTGCTAGATTACAAACTTGTGGAATGCAGCAGCTATATATGCTTTGCATCTTGGACTTTCTGTACAAGGCCTGGGATGTTAGAGACACTCTGACACCTGTTTGCTGATTAACTATCTACTAAATGGAAGTTGTACATTTTTTTCCCCTTGTTACAGGATTATATTGCTAGAGACAGAGGATATATGATAAAGGTCAAAATATAAGCTTACTTAATATAATTGTAAATACACAAAACTGACCTCCACTTTAAACAGTCTGAGAGATACATCATAAATCAGGAATTAACGATGCAATTAACATAAACCTTTGCAGGTCAGCCTCTGTTTTGAGTTGCTCATTCTTCTTGGCAACGGTTTTGGCATTCATTTTATTAATCCGACCTATGTTATTTGCTTTACAGTGTTTATCATCACAGAGGACATACTGATCTAAGAAAATGCCGTGTACAGAGATATTCTCTGGGATTCACACATGGGTCGTTCTGATTTTCCTTTTTTGCATTAAGTCGTTCATTACTCTTTCTTGGTTTGTTTATTTGCATTTTCAGTTGCCAGAGGAATTAAAAGTCAAAATATAAACTGATGTAAATTTGCCTCTGAATTAGATCCCTATTTAGAGCAGAGAAACAATATCAAACGTTCCCTACTAGGAAGCTATTAATTCTGGAAGCAGAGGCTCAGAATGAAGAAAGGAGGTTGTGTATTAGTGCTTATTTCATTATGTTGTGAAAAGTGCTCCTTTGCATTTAAATGGATAGAAAAAAGACAGAAGCATTAACTTGGGGTTCATTAAAAGTAAGCAAAAGCCTGTCCATTGATTACATTCCCCCCCAAAATCTGCTCTGGTGGAAAACAAAATCAGTAGTACCAACAGTTGGGTTTGTGTGACCCCTCGCTGCCTGAGTACTATTGTTTGATAGGTTTAATGTCATTTTTGTGCTATTACACACCACGGAGAGCGATGTGGATTTACATCCAGCAGGGTGGCTAACATTCTGTAGCTAATTGCGTAGAGCTCCATGACAGTACTGAAGGAAGTACGACCCTGTGTATGTCTCAGAAGGGAATAGAGAGAGATTTTCTTTATAGTTACCCATCTGTCTGGTCACAGAAGGATCATATGCCAGTACAAGCCAGAGTTAGAGTGTCCTTCAAGAATGTTTACAAATCATCTTGTAAATCAATGTTACCTTCCTAAAAATCATAGTACATAAAATAAAGTTGGTTTCCTGCTATAAGCACTCCACCAGCCATCTCTCAAACACAGACTAGCAACACAATAGTACCTATGGTATTCTGAGACTTTAAAGAAAGTGAAGTTCCCTAATAAACGCCATGGTTGTACAAAGAACATTCTTTTGTCGAGTAAAGGCTGAATTCAATAAACAAAAAATTACAAGGTTCAGAGCAGGCAAAAGTGAATCTCAAATACCTACATTTAAACTAATTGTGCCAGTTCTGCTGAAAGGCTAACAAGAATGTACACAACCCAGCATTTCAATGATACTGGAGTATTATGTACCCCATAATCCTTACTCTGGGGTTCAGTAAATGCCAAGATAGATGATGTGACTGACTCAAGTTCAAAGAGCAAGTGATAGAACCTAGTTTGACACCTCAGTCTACATAGCAAGGAACTAGCAAAGCCAGCTGACAGGTTTTTCATGAATTTCTTCACACTGACTGTTTCCACCTTTGTAGTTAAGAGTTTTATTCTATTTGTTCTCCACTAGGACAGAAGCACCGTAACAGCACAGAACTACTGACTTGGTGCATGATGTGTGTACAGTCCTTGTATCTCATACATGTGTTAGATGAAGAAGTTAGACTGAAACTGTTGATTGATAGATTGAATGACAAGAAATTTTCAATTTTAAAATGTGATTTTTTCCATCAAATGACTTAATACACTTTTAAACTGGCAAAAATTTCTTGTGAATTCATTTCCATATCATCTAAGTTATAATTTGATCATTTAAAAAGCAATGTTAGGCCGGGCACGGTGGCTCGTGCTTGTAAGCTTCAGCCTATGAAGCGACCGGGGCTAGGGATCGCGGTTCGAGTTCCGCCTGGGGCCCATAGCGAGACCTAGCTCCAAAAAAATAGCTGGGCGGGGTGGCGCGTGCCTGTAATCCCAGCTACCTGGGAAGCTGAGGCTGGGGATTGCTTGAGTCTGGGGTACCCCGGGCAACGAGAGCCTGCAGTTCCGACACAGGCAAAAATAGTAAGACCTAGTCTAAAAATGAATGAATGAATGAATGAATGAATGAATGAATGAATGAATGAATGAATGAATGAATGAATGAATGAATGAATGAATGAATGAATGAATGAATGAATGAATGAATGAATGAATGAATGAATGAATGAAAATATAAAGCAATGTTAACTCTCATTGTGGTGCTAATAGTTTACCTAAAGCCTTAGCTTACTAAATTTAACTTGTTAAATCTATTTAATATAACCCTTTGCAATGTGACTTGTATAGGCAGCAAGAGCCACGAAACACAAACAAAGTCTTCCTCCCCAATTCCTGCCAAGAAGCCCCTCACACAAAATATATCCTGAATCATTATATTCAATATATTCAAGAACGTGAATATGTATTATTGTTAGAATAGGCAATATAGATGCCCAAAATTATTTTAGATTTCAAAATATATGTGAAAAATAGAATAAAAATACCTTCCATAACCATCTATACTGCTGTAAACTCTGATTTGTCAGTATCACAAAAGTAAGAGATCATCGAATATTCATTAATATTCTTATTTTCAAAAACTCTCTTTGCAAGTTATTCAATGGTTAAGTCATACTGATTGGCAATCCAAATATAATCAATATAATGGGAATTAACACCATCATTCAAATGCATATTGGAGTGCAAGCTATCGATCTATGAAAGTTCTAGAAGATAAGTTATGACATAATGATTCCTATCTGTGAAATACTTTAATAAATATTAAAGATTTATTCATAACCTAAAAGAACCAGGTTTGGCTGTTCATATTCATTTTATGTAAGGTTTGGCCATTGATTGATATATGTGATGGACTGGATAAATCACATGCAAGGGTTTTTCCATTCGACCATCATCTTCCTCACTAATAGAAACCTGATTTTAATAAGCCCACCTTTCTGATGAATCCATTCATGATGTAACAACCAGAATGCCAGTGATGAAATAATCCCTTAACCATGCTTGATCTTACATAATTAAAAAAAGCTAGCTAACCTTATTTTCCCTCACTGAAAGAATACAACTAAATTTAGCCAATATTCCTTTTTTAACCAATATTTCTAATGACCTAATATGAGTTAAAATTATGAGAATTTTATTATAAGTCTTCCTTATTGAAAAAAAGTAAAGGAAAATGTGAGGTGGTTCATATTTGTCATGTGTAACAAACAGATAATGGTAGAAGGAGTTGCTAAAAATCTATTCGTATATTGGAGGTCTTCCCAGTTAGCACAAATCTTTGTCATTTTTTTTCAGATAGCCCAAAAATCTTTATATAATCTGAAAACCCAAAGGACATGCCAGTGCTAGGGTTTTAATTAAAAAATTTTAAAGAGTTTTATTTCAGTATGATGACAACTGTCTAGAATAATGAATGCAACATTGTTCCCTGTCTCCTCCACAATTTAAAGGCATTTACCCATAAAGCTTGGGGCACAATTGAAGGCCTGCCAGAAAAAGACAGAATAATGTGTGTCATTTAAGTGAATTTGAAAAGTAGTTCCTCGCTGCTTTGGGGGGAATGTCTATTGGCATTTCAAGGAAAAATAAAATAATGACACAATCTGCATAATCACTTGTCAGTTAGCTTGGATACAGCAGGCCATGGAGAAAACTGACTGTTTGAAATACACTATCTGGATAGATACAGATTTAATGATGATGATTTTAAAGCAAGGAATATTAACAAAAAGGTTGATTGAAGTTTTTGAACATTTCTTTTTATAACGCTAGTATTTTCATTCCTTCTTTCTTGTAAAGTACTGACAATTTTCTTCAGTGACAAAAACATTTAACCTGTTTCTTCATGTAGTATTAAAATAATAACAACTATGTACAAATCAGCCTACTCTGGGGTTTCTCATGTTACTCAAACTAGAATATCTAAACATTATAATCAGCAACAAGTATTTTATTAATAATCTCAAATACTGAATGTATTAACAAAATGGCAATATAAATGATAAGCTAGAAGGGCAAAACTCCCATTTATTCCTGTTTTTGAATAATATAATCTGAAACATAATGTTTAAGTGTTTAAAATGTTTCATTGTTTGATACATGCACATTTAGGACTGTTCTGATTTCTTGCTGGATTCCACCCTTAGTATACAAACTATTGCTTTGTGTTCAGCACTCAAAGGTTCTATATCCTTCTCCATCATTTCACTTTTAACAAAGCTCTACAGCTATATTTACATTGAGCTTTTTTGTAGACAGCACAAAGTTGTATCATATTCTGTAATTCATTCTACCAATTTATTTTTAATCAATGTATTTAGACCATTTACACTTAATGTAATTACTGATATGCTGATGCTTAATATGAGTATTAGTGGTGAGCACATGGGGAAGCTGTCTTCCCACCACCAAACACATGTAACAAGGTATTACTTTCTCTCCCCTTTGGGGAGAGTTACAAGACTGTAATGAAGGGTGACTGTAAGAAAGTAAGAAAGACAAACCTCCCCCACTAGGATGGCAGTGGGAATTAGCAGGGATCCAAATGTCCAATAATCATATGTCATTCAGACTCTACTCAAAAGAAAGTAGGAATAGATATTTTAATGATGTTGTAGATATAGTAGACTGCTGCACAAAGAAAATTGTCAAAGACAGAAAAAGATGTTAATGTCATATTTTTATAAAAGGGTTAATCCATCAAGAAAACATGAACTATCTTAGATATGTAAAGGCCAAACAACAGAGCTACAAAATATGTAAAAGAAAAACAGAACATAATGAGAAGATTAAAAATAATTACAGTTGCAAATATCAACAACCATTTCTCAATAGAAAAAAGAGTCACTAGATTGAGAATCAGGAAGGACACAGACCTTAGCACCATCAAACACAAGGATATAATTGACATCAATAAAACATTTCAGTCAATAAGAGAATACACATTCCACTCAATGGTGCATGGAATTTAAGCCAAAATCAACCTATAGTCATAAGATAAAAACACCCTTAAAAATTGAAGGAATTAGAAGTATACAGAATGTTTCCTCTAATCACAATGATGACATCAAATTAGAAATAGACAATAAAAAATCCTGAATATTTGGAAACAAAGCAACACACTTTAAAATAATCCTTGGATCAAAGAGGAGGTTTCAAAGGAATTTTTAAAAATACATTTGTCTGTATGAAAATCATAATAGCAAATACCAAAATTTGTAGCACATAGCTAAAGCAGTGCTGACAGAAGAACTTATAACACTAAATGCCTACATTGGAAAACAACAAGTCATTAGCCAACCAAATAGATAATCTAAGTTCCTACTTCAAGAAATTAGACAAGTAACAGAAATAAAGATCAAACTCAGACAAAGTAGATTATTCCCTTATCCACTTTGAGCAGACTAAGAGCAAAAGTCAAAAAGGAAATAGAAATGCAACTGAAACTATCAATGACAGAAAGAACTGGATCTTTGAAAAGAACAATAAAACTGGATAAGCTTTTTGCATGATTAACACAGGAAATATTACTCACAATTAGGAGGAATTTTGTTCGACAATATACAAGTTATCAATGTCGGGATGAAACAGGATATCGATAGATGATATCACTTGCTCCACTTTTTAATTTTTTAATAGCAGGTATTAGATTATTGCACAATCAATATCACTCTTTAAATAGGGTTGAATTTCTTTCTGATAACAATTCAAAAAGTAAGCCACTATCATAGGAACTTTAAATGTGCAGTTCTTTTTTTAAGTCAGTTTGTACTACTGCAATTTCCACTAGGCAATGAAATATTTTCTGGCAATGATGAAATGTTATGGTTGAAAAATACAAGTAATGAATATGTTTCCCATGGGCTGGGGCACCCTGGTTTTAATCACCAGCACATTTGCTGCTTCAAGAGCAGTGTCCACTGTATCATAGAGACAGTCAATATTTGCAAAATTAATAATCGAGAGAATCAAACATTGGAAGTGGTATAAACAATAAAAGTTAGAAAACAGAACTAGGAGTTCAGATGTTTGATTTATTTTATTTTAGCAAAAAAATACATAAATCAAAGCAGAAGTCATGGGAGGGGCAGAAAAACTGGGAATGAAATTTGGCTAAATAATAAATATGACATAAATTCTTTTACTAACTGTTCAAGGTCCCCGCAGTATGTCAAGTCCACTGAAATAGCACTACAGACCACTGGTAATCTGCTCTGGATGAATGAGAATAATTCATCTGTCATTTCCCAAAACATATCACAAAACTTAGTGAAAATAAATGGTGAACAAACTGACTTTAGTAAAAAAAAAAAAAAAAAAAAAGCCTGGATTACAGAAAACAGAAAGATGCAGGTGGCTTATTTCAGAAAGTTAAGTGATTGAATACAGAGATAATTTCTAAAAAGGAAATTGAGCTTCAATGAAGCATGCATGTCCTCTTCTACATTATCCGCAACACTGCATGTAATTTGCACACATTTAATTAACTAATAAAACCCCTATCAGTTACATCAGGCCTGGAAATGTCATAGCTAATGACATGCTGCTCCATCAGGCTTAGTAGATTGTTTACTTGTTTTGTTAACACCAAACCACAAGCAATCCAAAGTCATTGTTTAACACTTCTACTTGCACTCAAATATTCTCTGATTAAAGTTGGCTGGGGATTTTCCATGTGTGATGGGAATTACAGAGTTTTATAATTACAATGCACTAAATATTGATTCAAAGGAAAACTGAAGCATGTAAAGGAACACAATTATCAGGGGTTCCCTCAGTCTCAGGTTGTGTTCTGCTGCAGGCAAATCAGACTGCAGATTTAACCTGTCAGGTGACATACTTCACCCTCCACTTAGCATGGTTATTCTTGTTCCCTAACACTGAACCCCAATAAGAGATTAGAAAATACTGCCCCAAAACTGAAATCTTGAAAGCAGAAGATTAAACATAAACAATACTTTCCACTTGTATTTTATATCATATAGTTTTTGTGATGCTAAATCCTATTTTTCCCTGGAAATGAAGGAATCAGGGAATGAGTCATTTGCTCTCCCCATTTTCATATGAATGTAGTGTTAGCTTTGTTCAGAAAGCAATGTTAGTTGGAATCTGTCCAGTGAAGGATGAGACATCTTTTTTGTTATCAGAGATCAGTTTCCTGTTATCAAATGATACACAAAGCCATTGCTTTCTTAAGGTAACTGGGTTAAAGGTTTCTCTAGAATGGTGGGTCTATGTTTCATTAAAACACATGTAGACATATGATGAGGGTATAAATGTCTCACTGGACCTTCTCTGATTATTGGGAATTAATCACTTAGCCTCTTACTACTCTGGAGACTGAACCAGAAGAAGTCCTATTTCAAACAGGTAAGCAAATGAGAATATTTATCAAAAGAAAAATAAACCTGTATGCCCAGGGCAGTAGGACTGGTGCTGTGAATTTGTTTCCGTTATTGATTTTCAAAGACAACATGATTGACTCTATTGAAGTAGTGAAAGAGTTGTCTTTAAGAGGGTTTGGGGAACCTGGTCCCAAGAGCTTGTGCATGACCAGCTATGGGAAGGAATGATCCAGGAGTACTGTTGCCAGTAACAGAGATTTGAAAATCTCAAAGATTTATTTTCAGGACCGGTATCAGGAAAAGATGTCAGGTAGAGTGTAAGAAAAAACTCACAAGTTCACCACCGGAGTGACAACCCTGCTGGTGACTAAAGAGACGCAAATAAAGACTTCCTGTACCAAGGTAAACACGTGGTGGTCATAGGTGATGGAAGATGCTAGAAATGGTTTAAACACAGCAGCGTTGTCATTGGGCACATTCTTAAACCACGAGTCAGCACATTTGACTTCCTACCAGATGTCATTAGGACTTCTTTTAGTATCTATCCATATTTACATGTATCTATCAACTGATTGATCAATCTATCGATTGATCTATCTTTTTACAAATCTACTTCCATGGTGCATATATAGTGTATCTGTGTGTGTATCCGTTTATCTTCCTATTAATCATCTATCTGTTGATATTTGTGTAGCTGACACCATTACTATTATCTAAGCATAGTGAGATACACAAAGCTGCTTTAAAATCAATGACAGTACTTTATTTTGAACAAGATTCTCTTAACATAATGTTTATTATCACATCATTTGCTAATGGAATAAATAATGGGAAAAAGCTATTAAATGTCATATCACAGCTCTAATAAGTAACCATGAATGGTAGTTTTCTTAATATGTTTTTCTCAAGAAAAGTGGAGATATTAAAATTGCCTTAGTGTTTTAAAAACTATTGACTTACCAGGCACCACTGTGATTTTTTTTCCTACTAACAGCTCTAGCTAGATGACATAAATTCTCTGTGAACTTTACTTTTCAGCTCTAATTCCTGCATATGGTGACTAAAACAAAAACAATGTTTTTCTTCATTCAAGAGTTATCTATTTGGCAATTTTTTAGTGATATTTACTAAGGAACAAACCCACTGACCTCATATAATACTTATGAGAGATCTCAATACTGTTGCTAATAAATTTTGCAACCATTTAAGAAATAATCATTCATCAGTCTATCTTTGATTTCTAACTGTTTTGACCTCTCTTTTCACCTAAAATTGAATACTTGCACTGTTAGGCAGAAGTCAGCGGGGTGAGAGAGACTTGGAAACACGTACATTTGTACTTGCTAAGCAATGCATTTATTAAAAAAGATGTAGGGCGCTTAAAAGTTTAATAGCCACTTGAGTACTCCCTTGAGAAATATTTATTTAGGACAAAATGTGCCACGGTGGCTTCTTCAAGATGAGTCAAGTAAGTTAGAACATTAGAAAAATCTCTTCTATTATGTAAGACTGCAAGCTCTCCTTTTCTGATAAAGTCACTTCCAAATCGCCCTGTCTCTCAGTTCAGTCAATCCAATTTCACCTATATTCTATTTGGAATTTATTACATGCCCAAGAGTACTTGATGCTGAACTCCCTCTTATAGATTTTATTTTCCACGAAAGTCAGTAAGACCACCTCAAAGCAGTTTTGGCACCTTCCCCTGAAGTTATTTGGCCCTGAAATTCATTCCACAATTCATGTGGAATTGGATAAGTCAAACAAAAGGACAAGAAAGAGTCAAAACTATACTGTCCAGCTTGTTAAAGTTGGACATAGAAATGAAATCGATAGCAAAGGAGGGGAAGGGAGAGGACCAGTCAGGTGAGCGAGGAACATAAGGGAAGAGGGTGATGGGGCCTGGGTGACATATGTGATGCAAAAAATGTTAAATATTTTTTTAAATAATATCCTGAGGTAATCTCTCTTCCCCACCATGGGCTTTCTTAGTTCAGGGTGTCTTTCCTATGTTCTAGCTATCTCTTTTCTTCACTTAAATATATTATCTCTTTCAAAAACATAAAATAATATACTGAAAATGCTTAGAAAAAAATGGTTATTTGGTAGGCACTGGTTTCTCCCACCTCTATGTTCTCTCTTTGAAAGTTTACAGCCCTCAACCATCCAAGAAATTTAATCACAGGAACTATCTTTCTGGGTACCATCACCATAGGCGCAAAGTATGTTGGATTCACCACATGGAACCACAAGCAAAAGTGTGGGCTGAAATGAACCAAAAGCCTGAGACAATCAGGCTTTTTTCCTGCAGAATGTATCCTCCTCACAACAGTTCAGTCATGTTCACTCAATGTATCAGGGAGCAGGGGCATCTATTAAGCTCACAAAAGTCCTTGGTTTTTAGTGTGACTGGTAGAAGGGAAGGTCAGGGGTGATACTGATCTTACAAACCCTCAAAATACCTTTCCCAGCAACCCAGGAGCCAAGGGTAAAAGAGTTACCTCACGTAAGAGTAAAAACATTGTTCTTTCTGAACTATGAATGTACCATGAGGTTTAAGACTTGATGTGCTCATACAGACACAGGTATAAGATAGGTTACATCCAGGGAAAACAAAGTTCCCATTTTGCAGAAAGTCTATCTTCTGAGAATTTCACCAGCTGCTGCTGCCTGCTTTTACTGGCCACTCCTGAAAGAACACTGCCCCAGGGACACTGCAATCAATGCCTTTTGCCCCTCAGGCTTTCAGTCTGCACTGCTCTTCCCACCCCTTTCCTCCATGCCACGCTGTCATCACTTGCACACGCCTACACTTCTTAACAGAACAAGGGACCCTTGCAACAGAATTGAGATTCCTTCCAGCCATACTTTGTGTAATTGTAAAAAAAAATTTGAATGTATGTAACACCAGTTCATTGCACCAGAGTTGGAATAAACAGACCAAAAAAGATAAAGAATGATACAGTTAGAACCTCACAGGCATGAGGACAATGCCTGAACTGTGTCATGCATTTCTATCTATGATGGGAAAGATGTTGATGGGACAGTACCATATTCACACAGCAGGAAAGGAGTCGTTTCTGTTCCAAGAGTTTCCGGGAAGAACTTGAAAACTCAAGTAGAAGAATCTGGCAGCCAGAATCTTCCTCACTTTAGTCAAATCTTGGAAAAGGGGTGGGACACAAACAAAAGTCCTGAACTTTGAACATTTTGTGTCTTTGGAGCTATAGCAGGAAAATGGGTTCCTGTGGCCCACGGGTAGCTGGAAAGTTCCTGATGTTCAAGCAAGCAGAAAAGAGCACCCATAAAGTCTGAACTCAGAATGCGCCAAGTGCATTGCAAGCCGGTGTGAAGATATGGGGTAATGATAAAATAGAAGTCACAGTCAGATTTAAGAGTGGGGGTGTGCAAGAGGACCAGAAGTGATAAGCAAGAAAGAGACACAATTTGCAGGTTTCAAGGGAAGAAAGCAAGTAGATTTCACAGACTAGAGTCATACCCATCACGTTTGCTAGAGCACCCACACCCCAGATTCAGAGCACTAGCCCTATGGTGGTGTTCACAGCAAAAGGGCTTCCATGATCCTCCCTGGATACCCCTACATCTTCCTCCCACACAGACGCTGGGAGAGGAAGAGAGAGGAATAATTACGATGAGGAACTGAACCTTGAACTTACTGGATATTTGACCAGCACAAAGTGCTTGCAAATCAAGAACAAATCACCAACTTAAATCAGGTTTTCCCCTACTCCTGTCACCTCTACCAAGCAGGACAGGGGACTCAGAAGATCTTAATTTTTAGTCAATTATAGAAAATTCAAGATATTCTATTTCTCACAACATTTAAATTTTTATTCAATTTTTATTTAGACACTAGCACATATACACTGCGCAACAAGGATCTATTTCAGAGGTCCATTCTCTTATTCTCTTATAAGCACCTATACCCCTTGTGTTGTGCAAACATTTAGGTTATGGCAAATTTAGCTCTCATTCTCATTGCTCTGTCTGCTTTTTCTGTGATGGGTTTTTGTCACCAGCTCAGAAATCCACACTGAGGCCCTGGACACAGATCCACAGGGCGGCGACTTTACTGCCACCCTGACTCCCAGCATCTCCCTGGTCATGTCAATTACACTGATTGTCAGATCCAGGTCCCAATCCATCTCCAAGTTCCTGTGGTAGCCCAGGTTTGACTATTCTGATTCTCTAAGGAGTCTTCTTTCTGAGCTTTCAAAGACTCGCCTGGTCTCCACCTCTACTTCTGGAAAGGATTCCTGTTTTTGGACTATGTCTAGAAGTGGCACCTTCTCTGCAATTTAATGTTTCCAAATTCCTCCTTTGAAAAAACATTCCTCTTCCCAAATGGGAGTAAAATTTCCCATCTCATATAAGAACGACAGAGGGAAGAAACAAAACACCTGCATTTTCAACTTTCATCCCAATAACATGTTGACAGTTTTAAAAATATTCTCTTCTCACTCAATTCCTCGTGGCTTATTTAATATTTAAGATGAGTCTGACATTGAGACTAAGAAAGCACATGTTCAAAAGCTTCCACATATACTCTGGATTGCACAGAATGAGATACTAGAGAGATCCCATACACCAGATGTTTTCTGAGTTCTAGACCAAACCCACTCCCTCCAGGTTCCCTCTGCTCTTATGTGTGATGTTACCCTGAAATGTTTACTCTCCTTAGCACTCAGCTTTTGAATTCCTGCCTCCAATGCCTCAGACACATATCCCATGTTTGCAAAGCCTTTAGAAATGTGCTTAATATTATCTAAACTCCAGACATAACACCATTTCCATATTTATCTGACTACTGCAGTTTGCACACTCAGTGATTTCACATAATAAGCATTTATTACAAATGTGCATCCACATAGATACACAACATGAAAATGCACACCTAAGTTTATTTTTTCTGGATTGTCACAATTCCACAAACCTTATTTCAATTAAACACAATTAAAAATAGGGAGGTGGGTGGCAGATGGGGCTATACCAACAGAAACCTCCGCTCTTAGAAGTTTTCCCATTTGCTGGAGTCATGTGATGAAATAAATGGCTAAATTATTTTCCCAAAAGACAAACAACTGAAGAAATCCATCTTCCAAAACGTCCTCTCTTTTGAGAAAATACAGGTCTATGAATATGAGAACCTCAAGAAGTGGATCTTGGATGATACCATACACTCCTACAGATAAAATCAGCAATGCAGTTTCTCGTAATTGCTTCCAGGTGAGTTGTTTTTTTTTTTTTTTAATGCAGGTTTTGGAGTCAATATGCCACTATATGAAAGTTGTAGAAACTTCTTAAGTTCTCTGTGTCTCACAAAAATAGATAGCCAATCATGGTAGCATGTGGCTTTAATCCCAAGCCTTGGATGGGAGATTGAGATTGGGAATTGCTTGAGTCCGTGGGTTTGAGACCTGCCCAGGGCAACAAAGCGAGACCTAGTCTCAAAAAATAGCTGGGTGTGGTGGTTGGCACCTGTGATACCAACTATCTGGGAGGCTGAGTTTGGGGATTGCTTAAGTCTGGGCAACAAGAGTCTACAATTCCATGGGCAACAAAATGAGACCTAGCCACAAAAAGGGGGGGTGGGGGTGGAGATAATATCGACTAGCTTGTAACATGCTATGGATTACAGAGTGTATGAAGCATTTACACCCCCCTCACACGTCACCCACACTCAGTGAATGTTTACTCTTATCACAAGACTGCCATTTTGGGTGTCTTACTGGTGCTGAACATCCAAAAGCACTCCTATATCACTTCCAAGCAGTCACCTCCTAGTTGTCCTAAGACATAGGTATACAGGATTTCATAGATTCTCAGCATATAGAAGCGAAAATTCTAGTGTAATTAAAAGAAATGTGGCATGAAATTATACAATGTATTACTTTTTTAAAGTAAAATGCTCATTTTTTCCTTGAGTATCATGGTTCCAAAATAGGCTATAGAGTTTAACCAAATTGATGTTAGAATAAACTAGTCTCATCTCTTCTGAAGTCTCAGCTGATGTAATATAAGGGAATAAGAAACAAATATGAGTCAAATTTCAAATTTGAAGATGGGGGCAAAGTAAAATCAAAAGTATATGGAAGCAAGTAAAAAGTACAACTGTATTCACTGATGCTACTCACTTTGGATACAGCTTTTAAACCAAGCAGTTATAATCTGCAAGATATGCACTCCTCCCCTTCCCCCAAGAGCAACTCAAAGCTGCTACTTGCTCAGCTTGCAGAAATTCAGTCACAAAAAAAGGTGATTCACTCTGTTTGAGGGAAATGGAATGACCTGTCGATTTTACAGTCACCAGATTATCCACCCAGTGGAGGAAATTGGGTTATAGGCTACAAATGCAAATAGCAGGAAGAAATTTACTTTCTTATTTCTTTCTGTCTTCACAAAACTTCAAATCTGGAGTTGCCCCTCAGAAATGTGCTTGGAGGATTCATCAAATTCGTCTAACGCTGCTTCCTGAAGTCACCTGGCGACCCTGGCTTTCATGCACAAACTGAGTTCTATATAATAATCAGATACACATTTCATCCTTGCACCTATATCCATCTCCCAACAAGTCAATTCCATGTACTGGTCTCAACACGATTACATTATTGACATTTCTCAGCTGAAAGGCTCCTGCAAATACCATCCAATTTTCTAGCTCTTTCTGAAAAGATCAAAAGATACACCTTGCATAGTAGACAAGAATTTACACTGATGGCTGTCTTTTGTCTTGAATACCAATGCTGTGGGCAGTGTTTGCCTGGAGCTAACAAGTAAGTCTTACCGGGATAACTAACTGCACTCAGTCAATGAGAGTGACTTTTACTGGACATAAAATATGTTTGTGCTTGTGAATGCCTTTTTAGCTCGAACAACCTTGAAGCAATGATCTTCAAGGCCCCCTAATTATGGAGAGTTGGCAATCAAATGAGAAGCCTTGCCCTTGGAAATCAAACACATGTCATGCTTGAAAGGGTAATGTCATCTTCTCTGGATCATGGCTTACATTCATGGAAGAAAGTGCCATTCTAGGCACAACAACTGGAGTTATTTTCAAGAGTTCTTGCTACAAACCTTGTTCAAGGAAATTATCTTGCATCCTCATTCCACTAGAAACAAAACGAGTGCATTGTATTTCATAGCATAATGCTTAAAATCTGAGATTTCTTTTAATGAGCTAGATTAATGATAAACAATTCCCCTAAAAAGAAAATGCTGCTTCATCCAGCTTCATTTATTAGCTTGCACAAATAAAAATTCAATCTCTTTCTCTAACTCTGGTCGCTGAGCCAAACCCAGAATTAAATTTATCACCGGATATAGGCTACTTCCACTTCTGCATATTTCAGGCACAACGTGTAGAATTAAACAAATCCTAATCTCCTTCAAACTCCTGTCCAAGGCATATCTTTTTCAAGGTAAGAGATTGCCAGGCTCAGTTCTCTGTGTTGAATCCCACTTCAACCCCAATTTGTGTTTGACAAGGAAAAGTTACTCAAGACAGAAGCAGCCCAGAATGAGGAAATTTCCCAGCCCCACGGAAAACCAGGTTCTGTCAGAATGACCCGCCTGAAACATGTGCCACACCTATCAGGGATCACCAGTTTCTTGGTTTCTGCATAGCAACCAGCTCCAGTTATCTGGGAATACTGTAAAATCCACTTTCCCCTGTCTTTCAGAGCTCAGCCTTTTGGGAGCTCTCCCAGCGAGCCAACCAATATAAACAAATGAAGCCTCTTCTCTTCTCCCCTTGGAGTCACTGCCCATCTTCCTGGGAGCATTGCCATAACCTGTTCCCAATCCCAGAATCCTTCCCTTTGCTTGGCCTCTAACTTAACCACTAGCTAATCATATTGTCACCTTTCTCTTTCTGCTATTTCTCTCACCCCATGTCCAATTGCCTTTTTATTTCCCTCCTCCCAATATTTCCCCAGGACCCCTCTGCTCCAGAATCTCTCCACTTCCAAACTGAATGGCTACAAATACCTCTGTGTTTCCCAACTCTCACTCCACTCTGTAAGCTCGAGCACATTTCCCTTCTTAAAATAGAGCTCCAGCGACATCATTATCTGCCCAGAGGCTTTCAAAATCTCCCAATAGCTCTGGAGTTAAGATGCAATTCACCCTGAAGTGATTTCCGTGACACCCATGTCTGTCCAAATCACAAAAGCTTGGTGATCTCCCGAGGTCAGTTTGCTTGCTTTCCTGAAGCTGCCACCCTACTTCTTTACCTCCAAAACCCAATGTAAGATTTACAGCAATTGCAAAGGCCGCTTCTTCCACAAATACTCTCCCTGACTTGTCCGAATTGATATGGTGGCCCTTCTGTGAGTCTATCAGAGATGACTCAGTCTATTTCCCTTAGTGTCCTGTATAGGCCTGAGTTAGTAAGGTTACTATGCAGTCCCCCCTTCTCAGCAAAGTCACATATAACTGCTGAAATGACTTTCCAGCCCCTGAAAACACTTTGTCTTGACAAAAGTATTTATGCCAGCTTAAATTAGAGAAGGAAATAGGAGGGAAAATTGGAAAAGAAGGTGAATGTTTTCTAAGCTAGAAGTTGCTTATCTTTTGAAGGAAGGAATTGCTTCTAAACTCTCAATCAACCTGATAGGAGGTATTACAGTGAAACATTGTTACAGATCCTGTGGCATCCATAATCTTGGGAATACAGGTGTTTATCAAGAATTATTTTTGAATTTGTTATATATAACAGTTACATTATTTTATTTTTTTTAATTCATTTTATTGATTTGTCACAATTGTGCATTAATTGATCCCTCCTCCTCCCTCCATATCCCCCTTCCTCCTCCCTCCATATCCCCCCTCTGTATCCCCCCTTCAGTCACTCCTCCCATTTTTCTGCAAATTGTTGTTTGGTTAAGTTTATGTTTAGTTTAGTTGTTGGTTGTTTGGCCTGTTGTTCTCTTCTGATATATGGAAAGTGTGTGTGTGGTTTTTTGTTTTGTTTTGTTTTGTTTTGCCCCGGGGCTTTCCCACTTCACTAACATTTGTTAACTATCCTGATCTTTTGTACTCTTCACCTCCCCTGCCTTCTTCCCCCTCCTCCTCTCTCGCTCCATGGTTCAGTCCCATTGGTTTTCATTTTTTATTTGTTTGTTTGATTTTCCCTAAATCCCTCATATAAGTGAGACCATCCTGTACTTCTCTTTTTCTTTTAGGCTTATTTCTGCTAATATAAGTCTTTCTAGTTCCATCCAGGTTGCTGCAAATGACATGTGTTTGTCCTCCTTGATGGATGCATAGTATTCCATCG
>PVHY01003972.1:0-41597 GCA_004024945.1 Uropsilus gracilis
AAAAAAAATAAATAAAATCTTGTCTTCAAAAATCAAATATTTCAATTTTTCAATTGTATTTTCAAGCTGGACTTAGCCAGCATAGATGGGTGTACACACCAGCATAGATGGGTGTACACACCTACATAACTTTCTTACTCACCCCAAGGTCTCAAGGTTTATAAAAAATTTCTTCAGGAAGAAATATCTGACACAATCTTTGATGTTTCTTTAATTTCTGTATTGCCATAAAAACTGGAAAATGTGATCAGATCATTTTCAAATCTCATTAGTCAAATGAATATTTGTACTGTAAGCAACATGAAACGTTGGCAATTGCACCAAAAAAAGCTAGAGGAATTAGGAGCAAAGATTGATGCTTCAGGGGAAATGAAGTCCATCGTTTCATCTGGAAAAAAGGAAATCTGTTTTCAATTTACAAAATGACATGTTTGTTTAAAGATTCCCTGGGATGAAATCAAACCAGAGACTCAGTGCCTCTGGGTCCTTTGCCATGTCACGTCTCTGCTCCAGACCTCAGTTTATCCATCTGTCAAAGGAGAGTAAGATGAGTTGTGATGAAATGCAGGTGAAATAATAGATGGGAAAGCTTTGTGAAGTGTAAAAAATGCCAGATAAATACCAGAGTTAATTTGAATAATGATTACGCTTTATATAGAGACAAGCTGTAATTACTCAAACTGCATATCCAAGCTGGGACCTGCAGTCAGAGCCCCCTGGGGTGCAGGAAGTGAGGAACCTTAGCAATCATCAAGAGCAAGGAAAGGGGAGGGGCAAGAAAAGGTAGGAGACTCACCTTAGGTCCGTGACAGAGCTGAGATAAATATCTTTCCTTCTCCATCTGGTTTGGATGATTCTCTCTGTTCTTTAGTTGAGACCTCTTAAGCATGGAAGGGGGCTGAAAATTATCTCCTGCAAGATAAGGATCTGAAACTCTCAAGAGAGAATCATCTGACTGTCGGTGTGAGACTTAGGAGATCAATGGCTTTGCCCAAGAAGAGAAATATGCTACCTGAAACTTACAGAGGATCAGGGGTCCACAACCTGAGAGAACAGGTGAATCAACAAAAGCATCTGGACAAGGGCAGACGCTATACATGAGGGCTCAGTATGCAATGCCCTATGCCAAACACGTTACCTGTTTCTATGTCCTTGTTCCCAAGTTGGGGGTCACTACTGACTCCTCTTTGCAGATGGAAACACTGAGGCTTAGAGATATTACAGAAATTATACCAGGCCATAGGCTATAAGAGGAAAAGGCAGAGATTGGCCTCAGCCACTGTGATTCTTTTTTTTATTATTATTATTACACACACAAACACACAGATATATGCATATATATTACATCATTGTTTATCCTGATGTTCTCCCATCACCTTATCACCCATGAACCATCCTAAACTCTTGTTCCTTCCCCTCCTCCATTTTTACCCTCCTCCCCCTCTCTTGCTCTATGGAAGACTGTGTAGAAGACCCTCAAACAACTGAAAATGGACCTACCATTTGATACAGCAATCCCACTACTTGGAATCTACCCAAAGGACTCAGTACGATTCTTAATAGAACCCTAGGACCCATCACTTCTCACAAAGTCCTGAAGACCTTGGAGCTGCAGTTCTAGACTCATCATCTAGTTGGTCGCACTTCCTCCCTTGCTTTAAGTCTCAAGAAAACTTTGATTCTGATTTTCACCTTCACACACAAGAGGAACGATTGTGAAGAGCATCCAGCCTTTCCACTACCTTGTCCCTTTCTATACTCCAGCTATTTTCACTCAGGATATGTTCTCCTCTTTCCTGTGCAAATTTAACTCTCTGAAATTCCACCTGCAGCAGGTCTTTCTGGCCTCTCAACCCACACTGACTGCTCTTCCTCCTTGAGTTTCTCTAGTGTTGACTCCCTGTGCCTTCCATGGGGTTCCCACAGGGCTCAGCCTCCTGCTAACTTTTTTTCATTGGCAGTGTGGCTCTTAGGAATGTTTTCTTATATTTTCCAGACACACAAAAATATCACAGAAGGTATTTGCACAAAGGATCTCTTCGGGGATATTTTAAGTAACAGTCCTGTTTGGGGGAGTCGGTTCAATGAGTCTCTGAGATCCCGTCTAGCTAGCTATTAAAGTCCATGATCCCATGAGTGAGTGAATTTTCAGATGTCAGTCATTCAGACTTGGACTCTTCCCCCTAGCAATTGAGACATGGAGTTTCACAAAATTTCATCTTTTATCTGAAAAACACTGGTGAGTAAATAGAGGACCAATATTATTTTCTCTGTTTTCCAGATGAGGAAACAGACTTATTGAAGTAAAAATAATTTTCCTGGCATCAGCATTTGGTTGCACCCCAGAGCCAACCTTCACAATCCCAGGCCAGTTCAGTCTTTGCTTCAAAAACCCCAGACAGCTCACTAAATTCCCATTTGTTTCTGCTTGCTTCTTTGATCCATGAAAGGGAAACTGAAAAAAATCTTAGAGATACATCAACTTTTCCTGCTCTCAGCCACAAAGCCATTTGGGTTTTGTTATGGTGATGATGAAATTAATTTACATGGAAGTAATTGAGTAGATGATGCTTAGATTATTATCTGACACAGCATACAGATTCAATAGGTGTCAAATTGTGTCTGATTATTGGTGGGGAAGGGAAAAGGTTTTCCTGGGTGATCTTGGATAAGTTGCTCAGCCACTCTGTGACTCAGTTTTTCACACGTTTAAAATAAAGCTAATAGTAATAGTGATGCTTCCCTCCTGAGAATTTGTGTGATAAACATGTTACTGTATAAAGAGAGCATTTAGAACTTGCCTCATATGTTACAGGTGCTTTTCCTGATGAGTGATGATGGCATACACAGCCTCTCGTGTGTTCCCCATGCTTTGCATTCTGCCCATCAGGTCAGAGCATCACAAACACACCATGGTGTCTATGTTTTAATACCTACATTTTTTGTATGACTTCTACTTTTTATTGCTAGAAATCAATCTTTTTTTTTTCTTTTGGCTAGAAAAAAACACACTCTTCTGGCTTTTGCCCTAACTACCTATGATGATGTCTGTAAATGTCTGTAAAATGCCTCATGACTAGGCATTCATATGCTGCCACAGACATGGCATAAATACTGAGGAAGTGTTGAATGATAGGGAGTGATCAACTGCAAGGCTAGGCAGGTGCTGGCCTTGGTCCTGAAAGTACCAGCAGGTCGTGAGCAGATGACTTGCTCTCAAACTTCATCTTGTTTTGTCTTTCGGGGTTGTTAACTAAGAACCCCACCTAATTCTATATTTTTATCCATAGTCTAGCTCATCCCCAGCCTGATGGAATTTCTTCAATGAAAGATAATCTACTTGCGCATCCAGATGCAAGCCTCTCCTTATAATATAGAAAGGATTAGTAACACATTCCAGATGATACATCAAATTCCTTCGCCATTCTTTAAAGCCTGTGCTAAATTTTCCATGAAACCCTTAGTGATTTACCCCAATCTGAAATAAAAATGTTTTTCCCCTTATCTCCCTTAACTCTTTAATTGAGTAAACTAGAAGTACTAAAATCAGTCCATGTGACTGTGTCATTATTACAGGATTTTAAGAACACTTGAAGTCAGGGACTCTCTCTGACACTTATAGCATACTAGCCCAAATTTGTCTATGAATAAATAGATGAGAAATGACATAAGGAGAACCAAGTTTCTCTATCTCTTTATGGGTTTCTGTCTCTAGGAAACCACACTGTCTCCCAACAAAAATGAATTCTGATCTCTGCACAACTTTAGGATCATGAACTGGGTGGAATTGTTTCCCAAAGTTATGAAACTGAGAAAGTCCTAGATGTTAAGATGCTCTTAACTAATAAGTTACTCCAGAAAAATTATAATGGTTCTGTGACAACTGAGGTTGGAGGAAACTTGGGAGATGGAATAAGAAGAGTCATAGCCCCATCATTTAGTGTATCTTTCCCATGGCTCAGATTTAAAGAAAGCAAAATCAAAATGTCTGCTAAACACCTTTAAATAATTAGGAAGCATAACTATAACTCCATAAATTAGCAGGTCCCTTCAAGAAAAAGTACCCATCATAGTGACCTTGGCAAGCTCTCAGCTAGATTCTAACTGCAAATGCACGAATAATAAGGAAGAAGGACTCCTTCTAAGTGTTTTTAACATAATCTTGTAACAGTCACTCTCTTTGTGTATCAGTGTGCCACCTTCAACATTTCTCCCCACTCTTTATCTCTCTCACCCTTCACAACTCCTCAAAGACAGGATGAAATGCAGGTCCTTCAGAACAGCCTCTGATTTCAAGCTCCAAACTCCCACCCTGCATCCTTCTGGTCTTCAGTTGGCATCATTTGACCCTCACCTGCAGTTATAGTTGCCTTTGCCCAGGTAGAAGTGAGAGTTGATCTACTTCCTAGGTGGGGGGTGTAGTTTTAATAAGCTCTAGTTTAATCACAATGTAAGGATGCTCTTACTGCTTTTTATTGCTAACCTGTGGCCATTTGTAGAAACCAACATTCTTCCTGCTTCTTAAGTCTCTAGGACCTTAGTCTTTGCTGGATGACCTGCCATATGCCAGTTTCCCTAGGATGTCTTACCATTCAAACAACATCACCATTCTAATCCCTACCTTTGCTCAAAACTTGTTGGTAGACTTACAAAATTTCTTAGGCACTAAAATAAACATGGTCTAAGTCCTGCAACAACTGACTCTACTCATCACCACATCTCACACCACAACCTTCAGCCTTCAACTGCTCCAACTTTCTCTGAGTTCTTAGTGTAAGTGCCTCCATGGCAGCATTTTTGTACATTATGGTCCCCCTCATGGAACCTTACCTTGTAAACTCTAAGTTGGGAAGACATTTCAAAGTCTAAGAATAAGAAAAAGTGCTTATGAAAAGATGGCATATGTGCTTTTCCCCCAATACCAGTATACATATGGGAAAGGGCAGCAGAATTGACAAGTTGAGAAAGTTGAAACAGAATAGTGGATTTATTAAAGAGCTGACTCTTGAGGAGTTCCAAAGGAAGGAGATGAAAGCAGATTCTAGAGATCTGATTGTCCTACCA
The DNA here is from genome assembly GCA_004024945.1 of Uropsilus gracilis. Lineage (NCBI taxonomy): Eukaryota > Metazoa > Chordata > Mammalia > Eulipotyphla > Talpidae > Uropsilus > Uropsilus gracilis. The sequence continues at coordinate 5,065 of PVHY01003972.1, forward strand.
CAAGGCAGCTAATGACCCCACTTTTTCTTTGGGGGTCAGGTGAGGGCCAGTGGTGCCCTCCTTTTGGCTTTTGATATATGGAGGTTGAGGGAGGCTAATTCTACTCGTGGAACAGGGAAGAGGGAAAGACAAGTTCATTTCCTACCCTGCCTTGCAAATATTTTAACCAAGCTCCTGATTTGGAGATTTATAAAGCTTTCCTTCTGCCTATCATATTTAAAAGTGCAATGAAGAGAAGAGAATGTTTTTTAGCTCAATGGGATCCTGTTACCCTACCCACATGATCTAATGGAATTTAGATGGGAGACAGTTCTTGGCAAAGCAGATGATGGAAAACATGGAAGGTGCTTGCTAGAAGGATCCTTGGAGCCCCTAGTTTCCCTTCTTTGTGCAGAAGTTGAGGACAGTTGCTTCCCCAGTGACATGGCCAGTCACTGCCAGAACCAGATCTAGAGTCAGATTAAATATTTATTCAGAGAGTCCTAGCTTTCAGTAGGTCTGTGAAACTCAAAATTTTCACCTGATATGCAAACTCTGCAAGCCCAGGCACAAGTATGGGGAATGAGCACCTTGATTTCATCAGTTTCTTGAAGAGGTTTGTGACCCAGAACAGGTTAATAACCACCAGCATTTAATAATAATCACTACAAAGAGTTCTTATTGATAGAGTTTATCAAATGTAATTATGGTAATAAAACTTATTTGTAAGAAAGAAAACACCAGAGACACAGTGGCTTGGTAGGAACAGGTATTGTGTGTGGACATTCACATCCTGGAAAGGGAGGGAAGAAGGTGCCACAAGATCAGGAGGAATAATCATGATTAACATCAACATCAAGTTGTTCTGTCCTGGACACCATTTTATAATTATTTAACAGCTTAGTTAAACCTCACAGCAACCTTCTTAGGGAAATACTATTATCATCTCCCATTCACTGAAGAAATTGAAGATACTGAAATAAAGTCATTTGCTAAGATGACCAAACAACCAGGGGAACCAAAAACAGAACTGGATCACCCTGCGAAGCTGCCACTATATGGACTCCATGCAGGAGACCATGCAAGATTCCATGCAGACCAGTGGGAGGGGACTGGCACACAGCCCATGCTTCCGGAAATTCATGGCTTAGTGTAAGAGACATTTGCAAAACCATGATGGTGTTGAGAAGAATGCAAAATATAAGCTATCTTCTGAAGAGGCTGTGACTGGGCAGGGTGAGGGAGAAAGATGGATACAATCAGAAATCACTCTGACAGGTGGAGAGGCCGTGATTGAAAACCTGTTATGCAGAACAGCTTGGCCATGCTCTGGGGGTCCCATTTTGGCAGTCAGAGAGCCCTCATTTCAGAAGTAGGTCCTATCCAGACAGCTGATGGGGGAGCCAGGCCAGCTGACAGCTGAACACCTGGGTTCAATTCTGTCCTCGCTCCAGAGCACCTGTCTTTGCAGGTGGCAGGACTGGCCCAAAGCCGGGAGGGGGCCTTCCTGGATCTGAACCAAACTGACTGGAGTTTGGCTCATGTGAGGCAGTAAGTAGGGAAAGCAACTTGTTCAGTCAAGAATGAGGCAGGAAAACAGTTCTTTTAGGACCTGCCCTTACTGGTGGTGGGACGATGGTGCTCAACACCAGATCACCACAACCCATTCCTGCGCAATTGTCATGAGACTTAAATGAAACTGGAGCATCTTTTCCAAGGGCCTGACACAACGCAGGTGCTTGATGTGATTACCGATACACTTGTCCCATGGCAGTTGACAGAGCAGGCCTGGAGCAGCGGTTTCTGAACCAGATACTGAGGACACAGCCACTGCACCAGACTGGCTCCTGCTGGATGAAGCTAGCAGCTGGTGGTTCTTCACACTGAGGGACAGTGGGAAGGGATGGTGGGGGGGATGGTGGGTCCATCATCTTTATCACAGGTGATTGAAGTGCATGCCCTCGCTCCCCGGGTCCCTGTCCTCTCCAGTCAGTCTCAACGAGTGTCCACTGCACACCCCATGCCACACTGTCCCAGCTCCTCATCCAGCACTGGGCAGCTTCATCCCTACTCACTCTCCTGCCCGTCATCCTAATGCTTGTACACTCTACAGAACCCTGCCAGAGTAAGCCCCAGGTGTGTGTGGCCTTGAACTGGATCAAGACCCTTAACCATGGTCACTCAGAGGAGATGTGGGGAAGAATGTTTCAGGCACTGCTTTCTGACTGTGGGCATTTTAGATCTTCATTTGCTCTTGCTACCTGTGTACCTCCAGCACCAGGCACTATGGGACATCATACCACATTAGGACCCTAGCCCCCACCCCTGTCTTGGGGGTCACACCCCAAGTAAACTGACACCCAAGAAGCCATTCCTATACTAGGATGACCTGTCCCACAGCAGCCAAGCCCAGAACCACCTGCAAACTGAAAGTATATTCACCCATCCCAAACCAAATGGGTCCCCATCTCAAAGACCATTTGCCTCTACCAGAGAGGCCCAGGGTCACTCCAAATCACCCAGCTTGGAGGACAGGTGCCTTAGCCAGTTATGATTAATGCATCTGACTTTGCCATCTTACAACTGCACATTGCCATGGACTAACTCTCTGAGCTCCTCCTGAGTCCAAGTGCTGACCCTAGTCTCCAACATGGTGGCATGTGGACCTGGGACCAGTAGGAAGTAATTTGGTCCCAAGAATGGACCCCTCAAGGACAAGATGAGCCCTTCTAAGAAGAGGCCAGAAAATTCACTTCTTCTTCCTCTGCCATGTTGGAGTACAGTCTGAAGAAAAGGGTTCTCACCAGAACCCAACCATGCAATCTTAAACTTTCAGCCTCTGTAACTGTAAGAAGTGAATGTATGTCCTTTGCCAGCTCTCAGTCTGTGATGCCTGTGACTGGAACCCAAAGGGACTGAGACAGACATGCACACATGAACCTATTGCAAGAATTTCCTCCAGAGCCTCAAGGGGGTCTTGTGCAATGTGCAAGGGAAGAGTGGGGATGGAATTCACAGCTTTGGTCACTACCTTCAAGGATACCCCTACATGTGAACCTGCAGAGGAGAGAGACAAGGGCTGGCATCTCCAAGCTTTGACCCCTGGCATAGCAGGCCTTGCAGCCTGTCTGTGGTGACCTTGATTTTGCCTGTCTCCATCTCTCCAGGAGGCATTGATAGTTCTCAACCTCCCTGAAAACAAGATGGGAAAGGAATGAAAGCACCAATCACCCCGTTTAAGGAGACAGCATCTGCATTTGAAATAGCCCCTTCCATCTCTCTGAGAAATGAGGCACTAGTAATGGACACTTTGGTTTGCCCACTGCTCTCCCAGCCTTTAAGTCTAAAGCTGATTAACTGAGGAGCCAATTGGCCATTAGCCCCTGTTTTTAAAGAATCACATTAGTTGCAATAGGAATGGCATAGAATCTCTAAGTTGGAAGAACAAATGCAGGGAGCATCAAAACAGCTGTGGAGACAGCTGCAGCCCCATCCCCTGGGGCCCACAGTGCCTGCACATATAGTTTCCCACTTCAGGCTGGGATCTGAATTCTTGGCACAAAGGATGAGTTCAGAGAAAAAGAAGAGCTAAAGCCTGGTGGGAATTCTGCCACCCAATGGTAGGGTTGGTCACCATCCCCAACTGCTATGTTTTTTTGGTTTTTTTTTTTTGTTTTTATCTTTTATGAATTAATTTTTTTCCTTATGGCATTAGTCTTGTTTTTAGTGTAATTATTTTATTAATTTTTTTCCTCTGGGTGTAGCTAGAAGGAATTGTACTAGCAGAAATAAGTCAGAAAGAAAAAGGAAATACTGGATGGTCTCCTTATATGAGAGACAAAAGGAAAACAAGCAAATAGACAAGAAAAATTTAAAACTAATTCAGCAAAATTGAAGCACAGAGTATGAGAGGGAGAGGGGTGAAGTGGCAATGGGAGGGCACAAAAGACTAAGATGATGGTTCACGGTTGTTAAGTTGGTAGGAGAACCTCAGGGTAGATAACAATGTAAAATAAAATAAAAAATTAGAAACAATTTTTAATTCAAAAAAATTTTTTTCTTCTATGATTGTAGCCCCCATAGACCAAATCTTTAAACCTTTTGGCAAAATTGTGAATTCTCAATTGAGATTAGCTATCTGGTCATCATTAATACCTGATGTCTCTACATTGTGACCACCACCAAAAGCCCAGATTCTGTCATATAATTGAACCCCTTTACCAGCTTTACCCCCAATCCTAGTAACCATCTGCTCACCATCAGACTGTTCTCTGTAAGGGTTTGTGGACACACCTTTTTTTTTTTTGTCTGCCCCTTCTTTGCAGTTGTCCTCTGTTGCAATCCCCTCCTGCCCTGAGAGCTTAAAGCCTTGGGGGCAAGGGGAAACATCTGGCAGGAAAGTTCAATTCAATGTCACTTTTCTACAGGGAAAAAAAGATCCAGAGGGAAGAAATAAGTTGATCAAGACCACACAGTAAGATGGCAACACACAGTGTAAATATTCAGGTTTCCAAGTTCCTGGTCCAGGGCTCTCCCTATATTTCCCCTTCTGCTTTGCCAGAACCTTGGCCAGAGATCCTGCCAAAGCCTTGGCCTCCCACACGATCTACTGGATGAGGCCTCTGATTCTCCAGCCAGCAGAGAGCGCCTGGCCACCCCCACAGTCCTGAGCCTCGCCTACTCCAAAGACACCTAGTTTTGCATGTATTCCCTGATGCTTGGTGCCCAGCTCCAGCAGAATTAGAAAACACACATCTACCTGCTCTAGCCTGTGTACATCATAGTGTTCAGCCCAAGTGCCAGACCATGAACATCAGCCAGAGGTGGCCAGGACTTGGTAGGGCTCATGGCTAGGACTAAGACAGCTTGGCAGCAAGGGGAAAGCAGGTCACTGCTGGCCAGCTTCCAGTTGCTTTTTTTTTTTTGAGCCCAAGGGTTGATAATACTTTAATTCCCCTGGTGATTCTCATGTGTAGCCAGGATTGAAACGTATTCTGTCTGAAAGCATCTCCAGCCCAACCTCTCTGATTCCGCACATTTCTCCCAAAGGCAAGTTGTGTTTCTGTTGCTTTTCTCTCCTTCACTCTCAATGGTCCAGTGAAAGACATTAGAATCTCCTGCTGAGATCATTTATGGCTAAATCCCCATCATCTAGATAGCATCTAGTACTTCCTCCTGAGTGAGGTCTCCCCATTTTCGTGAGAAGCTTCTCACTATAGTGGGGTGCCCCCAGCCCACCTCTGTTCTCAACACTTCTGCCCTGTTCTGGTGACTTCATGTCCGTTCTCATTCCCTGAACTGTCTTTAATTTCTTGGGGAGGAGCTAATATGTCCCTGTCTCTTTAAGAACTTCTCCGCCGTATTAAGGTTGTCTAGATTCAAATCCTGGCTTTATTGCTATAAAGCCACAGGAAAGTCATCTGACTTGCCTTGATTTTCCATATGTAAAGTGGGAAAAGTAATAATACCTTGCAAGGGTATCATAAAGATTTATTTGATTCATCAAAAATCTTAGAGTGGTACTTAGCACAGGTTTGATGAAGATCACATGTTGCTATTGTTATCATAGGGTTTTTCTATTGGGGTTTATCTTTTTCACTCTAGTATAATTTCCACAAAGTCAGGATACCTGGTCTATGCACTTCTATCTCTAAGGTCCATAAAAATACCTAGTGCATTGTTGGTGCTCAATAAATGTTCATCAAACAAATGAATCAAGGCCTGCTTTAAATGTTCCATCTGCCTCCATTTCCTTTCCTACATTTTCTTTTTAGATGAACCCCACCCACTTTCTCCTCTGAGTCCCATTGATGTCATGGTCATACTTTAACCATAGAATTGTGAATGAATTCTCTTATTTGGCTACTTATTACCTTGTATACACATGATCAGCTCCTAGAATACAGGAGCCATGAGTTATTTGTCTGTGTCTTCTCCAAGCTTCTTATGCTGACTGGCACTTGGAATGTTCTATGACAGAGAGGTGAGAGGAACAACAATTTATGTATAGTTCTAATCACAGAAAACCGTCTTCAGTTCACCAAAGACTCCATCACATGGCAATTAAGGCCTGTATTTCTAATATCTTCTTTATCATCTATCACATCATTTCAAATACTGTTTATATCCTTCCCAGTTTCTGTGCCCCTGTCCCTTCATGTACCTAAGTACCTAAGTAAGTCTTGCTGTGATTCTCTCCTCTCTTTAAGTTGTCTCAGTCACCCCCATCTGTGAGCCCTTTGTCTTGCTTTACCTCACCTGCAGTACCCTCTACCCATTTTCTCTCTCAGAGCCATTGCTGTCCCACATTTCCCTCATCTCATCCCATCCTCTTCTTAGCTCCTCAGCTAATTTGTTTTTCCAAGCCATTTTTGACTTACACTTCAACATCTGTCATAGTCTCCCTTCTGTTTCTGCATTAGGTAGAAGATTCCAAAGGCCAAGTACCACTCCTTTTATACAAGGATGTCCACAGAGTGGTTAATGAATCAAGCAGGAGTAATCACAGTGTGGTGTTGACTATATATCTTATGATTTATCATCTCAGCCAGAATTGAGTGTTCAGCTAGTTCTAAATTCCCAGTGTTGATTCAGCAAGTACTCAGCAAGTACCTGTTCTTTGTGCTCCTCCCTTTAAGGAGGCCATAGTCTCATTGAAGATACAGGCAGGTATGAGAAGAGTCTACAAAAGAAGTCTGTGTGGTAGAACCACAAATGCACTTAGCACTTATTCTATGCAAAACTCTTTACTTCTTTAATATAAAAACCTTCACACCCTTTCATTTATCTCATAAGTACATTTGAGAAACAGGCAAAAGCTGCTTTAGAGGTCATCTTGCCAACCCTGCCTCCCAATCCATTTTATAAATGAAAGCACTGACCTTCAGAGAAGGGTTTGACTTGCCCAGTCTTGAAAATTGAATTATGGCAAGGAAAAAATGGGCCTTAAGAGCTAACACTCTTTCTACTACTCTTTGTTGCCTTCCAATCAAAAAATCGGAGAGCAACATCGCATATCTTCTTTGCAATAGGGAGAAATATTAAACTTATTCATCAGTGGATAAAGTATCACATTACAAACCTCATAAAGATGCTAAACTTTATGAAAAAGTAATATTTCCATCTGTTGTTACAGAGGGATAGTTCACTTATGGAAAGGGTTAGGAAGACTTCCAAGGAGATCTCAACTTTAGCCAAATCAGATGTGACTATGACTGTCCCCAGGACACTGAGAAAGTACAGGGTCTTAAAGTTTGAAGGGATCTCATCCGTGCTGCCACCTTCAGTTATAACTGAAAAAGGAAATAATGCCCTCTTCAACATCACAGAATTAGCCAGTACCTGACCTAGACCTAAAACCCATGACATGATACATTGTCTGTAAACTTTGGAGAGTGACAGGTCTGCATTTGAAAGTTTATTCTGCCAATTACACTGGGTGCAGTTGTAAAACCCAATCACAAGAGTTGTTGATGTTTCTGTCAGTAAGAGTCCAGACATTCTCTTCTTTCTTCTGTGTGCTATAGCTTATTTGACCAATAGGATGTGATAGAAGTGGTCCAGACCTTAAAATCTAGTGGTCTCCACTTCCTGTATCTCAGAACACTTACTCATGGATCCTGCTTCCATGCTGTGAGGAAGCCCAAGGTATCTGGCGAGACCATGCATGCTGTTCTGAAAATCCATCTGAGATTCTGACAAGACCAAGGATAAACTCCAGTTACAAGTGCGAAGTCCTTTGAGATGACACCCTTCCCAGGGTTGACTTCAATCTCATAAAGAACCCTAAGAGATAAAATAAGAATAAAATAAATGTTTATTTTGCTGCAAGGTCACCATGGAATAGTTGGGATGATTCAATACTCAACAATATCATATGAAGTCTCAGCAATGGCATCTGTTGGTCACATCTTGCAGAGTTGGGGTAATGTCTTCCACGATGTTGTAGCACATGCTCTCATTCAGCAACCAGTGTTTTCCCATAGCAGGATTCCAATATCTGAGAATCAAGGGCAACAAGTGAGATTGGATCTTCCAATTTTCATCTCTGGGGGGGTCCACAAATGAAGTTTTTTTTTCCTTCCTCCAACATTGGACTGCTGGTCTACAGGTCTTAGATACAGTAGAATCCTGCCACTGGAGACACAGTAGTGATTCAAGGAAAGTGAGAACTGACACTTGCATTAGCTACTTTGACTTTCTCATGTTAGTAATCAGTTGGCAAAAAAAGATACTTTGTAGCTGGGGTCATTGATCTTGACTCTTGAGAGTGAATTGGGCCACTCTTGAAAAATTGGGACAATAAAGGAGTATGTCTGGAAGAAGAGAAATCTTGAGGTGCCTCTTATATTGTCATATCCTATAATTTCTAAAATTAAATCTCATGGAAAATTATAACCCAATACCAATGCCAATGATCCATACCCTTCTGGAATAAACTAGGTATCACCCACCTGGCACAGAGTCACAGGGAACCAACTGACTTGATGATGGCAAACAAAATGTGTCAATTACTTGGTTAAAACCTGACAAATATAAGCTACCACTACCTAGCCAGTTGCAGAAGTGAGGACTTTAATGTTTATGAGTATTTTCTCCTTATTTTGATGTGTATGTATATATGTATCTATATGTTTGTTATATTTCTATATGTATCTCTATATTTATTACTACTTTTCCTTTCCCTCTCTCATTCTCCAACCATCCAGCATGAAATATATCTAATCTAGCATATGACTAGTCTTAATTAACTTTATGTTTCAAAAGTTCAATTACAAAATAACAGAGAAAGAATGTGACTTGGCTGAAAAAAGAATGGACATCACCCAAAGATGAATAAATGGTTCCATGTTCTATGGAGGGGATGTGGGTTAGTGTGTCTTTAGTTAGATATAGAAACACACTAATGGAAGTGATCATCTGCTAGTGTCTTCACTGAGAAGCTAACTGCACCTAGCTAAGTAGATGCCGAGCTGACCTGGAATGCTGGAGTTGGTTTCCCAGTTCCTTGAACAGCTCCCAGCAGCAATGAGCAGAGACTATCTTTCTTCTAAAAAGTTGAATATATTTTAATGATTTTTGACTTATTTATTACATATATTTTTTTTCACTTTGTTGTATATCCCAACGTTCTCCCACCACCCTGTCACCCATGAACTGTCACCCCGATCTCCCATGTTCATACCTCTGCCGACCTTCCCCTCTTTTGCTTTGTTTTAGTTTTACTGTCAGTTTGTTGGCTTTCACTTTTTCTTGTCCTTTTGTTTGTTATCCCACATTTGGTGAAATCATCTAGCATTTGTCTTTTTCTTTCTGGCTTATTTCCACTAGCATGATTCCTTCAAGGTCCATCCATGTTACCACAAATGCATCAATTTTGTCTTTGTGATGGCAGAATAATATTCCTTTGTGTCACTGTACCACAAATGTCTGATCTATTCATCTGATCCCTCTTGCAGGGCTAAAGTTATGTCTTCTATGATGTTGTGGCACATACATTATTTCCATATTCTGGCCATTGCAAATAGTGCAGCATTATTCACGGAGACTTGTGCATGAAATTTGGAAGCAGACAGGAAAGAGTGGTTACTTTTGTTTTGTTTTGTTAACATGAAAGTCTGTATCAAGTCCAAGTTTAACTCTGGCTCTCACTTGATCTCCTCAAATCTAGACCACTTGTGCAACTCTGTGGCAAAGACAGCCAGCTTCTGAGGATCACACCTGTGCTTGTTCTCACTCCATGTCCATCTCTCCTTCCCAACTGCACATTAAGCTGACTCCAGACCCAACACCAAATAAAGAAGTGACAGGCTTACAAAAGCCCTTGACTAGTACCACCAGTGCCGTGTCTATGTGACTGTGACTTGCTGTACTTCTGTTTCCTGGTCAAACCTTTACCAGGAGCTTGCCGTGACCCCTTTTTTAAGATGTTCCAGCCACACTTACTTCTCCTTGCCCCCTGCACACACTAAGCCTGTTCCCCTGAGACCTTCCATACTCACTGGTCTCCAACCTGAGATATTTTTCTCTAGATATCCCCATGCCCATCTCCTCAAAAAATTCCACTTAAAATATCACCTCTGTCACTTGTCAGGGGAAAAAAAGGTCGCCTTTATCAGAAAGGTCACTGAGCATCTAAAATAAACTCCTAGCCATTCTTCATCACATGACACCATTATTGTTTCATAGCACTAATCACATTCTGGATTATATTTTTGTTTAGATATTATGGGGTTTTTTTGGAAGCTTTCTGAGAGCAAGGATCTTGCTTGGCTATCAACCACCACTATGTCCCCTTACCCAAAGCAGAGTCTGTCACTTCAGAATGAGTGACCTCATTCAAGTTGTTCCCCTCTGGGATTCCCAGGTCCCTGACTGAACCTGACCTAGAAAGTACTGGCCAAACTTGCAAGTGGTAAATATCTGCACCACACCTGGCCAGGTTCTGGCTACCAGATGTTGGTCATCTGTCCAGCATCCTGCCTCTGAGGTACCCGAGAGCTGAGTTGAAAAGGTGAGAGAAAACCAGATCTCTGAGCTTCTTAGAAACCAGAAGACTATTTTTGCTTTATTTTCATCTAATTTTTACTGCCTTCACAAGATGGCAGGTCTCTTCTGCTAATAGCTCCTTTGTGCAGTGTGCCTTCATCTTAAAAAAAAATACAGAAAGAAAAGTCACACACACAATTTCAACTTTCACGCCTGGTAATTCGTACTTTTCAGCCTTTTACTTCCCCTACCCACCCACAGAACTGGTGCCAATCCCCAGTCTCTGCCCGGTACCCACTGAATCACACTGACATTGGCATCGAATTGATTTCCTTGCCTCCACCTCACAAACATGGATGAAAAGAAACCCTATTTTATCCAGCCTGGCGGGAAGGCGGATACTGAGGAGTGATGCAGAAGAATCTTCTGGAAGATGTTGTCGAGTTCTTGCACATAAATAAAATCAAAATAACAGAGTGAGTCCATCTCACATATCTTATGTGTGCATCTGAATCAGTAAGAGATAAAAAAAATTCCTCAGCAGAACTCGGCTAAAAGGAGAAGCCAGTCAAGTGATCATACAATTCACTTTCAGTTCCTAATTGGGGAAGTAATGAACTCGCCTACATCTCCCAAGTTGCATTAGGCATCTATTAGATGACAAAGTGGAATAAGTGGCTCCATCAGACATGGTCTTCTTGCACTGGCACTCATGCCATGCGTGAAGCAGAACCTGAGGGATGGCCTTGGGACAGAGACAATCTATTTGGGCCATAGGTTTTTGGAGACAGAAGCTAATAGTTATAGAGACAAACTCTGCATGGTCTCTTTGGCCATTTTTCTTCTTTGGAGATGAAGGGCCTCAGTTCACTGACAGAGATTATGCCTTCTGATGTCCCTCCCTCTCTCCTTTCCTTTCTTCCTTTCTCTTTCCTTCCACCATCCTTTCTCCTCCCTCTTTTCATCCCTTCTCTCTTCCTTCTCTCCTTCCCTCCCTCTCTTCTTACCTTCCTCTTTCATCCTTCCTTCCCTCCTCTCTCCTTTTCTTCCCCTCCTCCTTCCCTGTTTGTCCCTCCCTCCTTCCATTCCCACTTTCCTCACTCCTTCCCCCCACTTCCTACTCTGATTACTTCCTTCTTTCCTTCCTCCCTCCCTCCCTCCTTTCCCCCTTCCTTCTTTCTTCCTAACTTTCTCTTAGCTTCCTTCCATCTCCCTCTCTCCTCCCTCTTTTCCTCTCTCCTCTCCTCCCTCTTTACCTCCCTCCTCTTCTCTCCTCCTTTTCCTTCCACCTCTCTCTCCTCTCCTTCCCTCTTCCCCTCTCTAACCAAATACTCACTACTAAGCCATGTGTCAAGAAAATGGGCTTAGAATTCTTTGCTCTCTGATGTTCACACTGACGCACAGAGAGATACAGTCCAGTCAATATCAGTGTGTAATAGGTGATGGCGTGAAGGACGCATGCATTCCTGGGGGCTTATGATGAGACACCCAATTCCATGTTGAAGAAAAAGGAAAGAGTGCCAGAGAGGGGTTTGCTTTTGGGGTCTGTTCAGCCAGGACTTACCAGAATGGGAAATGTTTGTCAAGAAGATAGAATTATCAATGCCCTTGACATGAAGCATTCTCATCAACAAACCCAGCTGGGCAGAGAAGATGCATACCTTATCCAGCTTAGACTTGTTGTTGACTTTAAACTACTCAACCCTCAGAAGATCCAGCTCCTTAGTAGGGCAGAGCAGGCTCAGGTGTACTTCCTGTGGCAGGACCCACTATTCACACCCTGTGCATTCTTCCATGAGTCCAGAGGCGCTTACCCCTCTTCACTTTCTCCCTCTCGCAGCTCCTGTATCCTCCCCAAGCTCCTCTTTGTATAACGCACTCTCTTTCTTCCAGTCAGTTCAGCACAAACATTTGTTCTTGCTGTAGTGGGTTGAAGTACCCCCCACATACACACTAAAATTCATATCTACTTGGAACCTCAGACTGGGATATGATTTGGAAATCATCTCTGCAGTTGTAATTAACTTAGAGTGCATCATCCTGGATAAGGGTGGATATTAAGTCCAACAGCTTGTGTTCTTATTCAAAAAGGACAAGACACACAGTGACACAATGCTCACTGACAGAGGCAGAAAAGCAGAGGAATTCAGTCACCAGGAAGGAAAGAGCAAAAATTGCTGGCAATGATAACCAGGGTGCAGATCTGCCCCCAGTCTCCCTAGAGAGCAGTGCCTCCAACATATTGATTTCTGTCTCTGTTTTGATTTCTTTTTGATTTTTATTCATTAATTTGTTTTACATCGTTGTAATCCCCATAGCACCACCACCATATCACCTATGACCCATAACCTTTCCTTTCATGTTCTTCCCTCCACTGTCTCATGCCCTTCCTTCTCTCTTCTTTGCTGGATGTTCCATTTCTATAGGCAACTTGTTAGCTTTTACTATTTTTTGTCCTTTTTTTTTGCTTTATTTTATTTTCACATATAAGTGAGATGAGATTATCCAGTATTTATCTTTTTACTTCTGACTAATTTCAACTCAATCATCCCTTCCAGCACTATCCATACTTCTTTGAATGACATGAGTTTGTCTTTTTTTTTTTGATTGCTTGATAATACTCCATTGTGTATATATACCACAGCTTTTTGATCCATTTATCTGTTTGGAGACATTTGGGTTATTTCCATACTCTTGCTATTGTAAATAGTGCTGCAATAAACATGGGAGTGCAGGTGTCCTTTTAAATTAGGGTTTTTGTATCTTTTAGGTAGACTGCCACAAGTGGAATCATTGAATCAAATGGTAGCTCTGTTTTCAGTAGTTTGAGGGTCCTCCACACAGATTTCTTTAGTGTTTGGACCAGTTTGCATTCCCACCAGCAGGGCAGTGTTGCTTTTTCTCTACATCCTTGTCAGGGTTTGATTTCTAAGTTCCAAAACTGTGAGAGAATGTTTCCACTGTTTCAAGTCACTTAGTTTATGATGACTTGTTACAGTCACCAAAGGAGATTCACAGCCACCTAAGGAGATTCACTAAACCGACTCCCACATGCACTTGTGCATGCACACACACACACACACACACACACACACTTAAAATGTTATTCTGACTATCTCAGCTTCTCTTTCTTATCACAGTTTGTAACTACACATTTACTTGTGGGCTGTTTTTATTGCTATTTCCCTCCCTCTCTATTAAATAACCTATTATGCAAGGGATTCTTATTTTAAGTCACCTTTTAATCAAGCACATTGAGCACAATGTGAAGCCTCGATGTTATCATGTTAATTAGCCAATGATCAGTCTATTCCACACAAAGCTAAATCACTATAAGAAGTCCATTAAATAAGTGCCAGAAGACTGGAAGAGAAATGAGATACCAGGAACAGAGGAGAGAAGCTGGAGGCAATGGAACTTGCATTGTAGCTGGAGTGGATGTCAACAGCAGAAATTCTGAAAATGATATGCCTGAAACCAGGACCTTTTTTTTTTTTTTTTTTGCTTTTTAAAATTTGTTTTATTTTACATAATTATCTAGCCTGGGGTTCTCTCACCACTGTATCATCCATGAACCATTGTCTTAGTCGTTTGTGCCTCTCCCACTCCCACTTACCCTCCTTCCCCTCTCATGCTCCATGCTTCAATTTTGCTGAGTTAGCTTTAAATTTTTCTTGTCTGTCTGTTTTCCCTTTATCCACCATATAAGTGAAACCATCTAGCATTTCCCTTTTTTCTTTCTGACTTATTTCTGCTAGCATGATTCCATCTAGTTCCATCCATGGTGGCATGAATAACATAAGTTTGTCTTTTTTGATTGATGCATAATATTCCATCATGTACATATGCCACAAGTTTCTGTACCATTCATCTATTTTGAAGCATTTGGATTGCTTCCATAGCCTAGCTATTGTAAATAGTGCTGCAATAAACATCCGGGTCCAGGTGTCTTTTTTAATTGGTGTTTTTGCATCTTTTGGGTAGATTCCCAGAAGTGGGATTGTTGGATTGAAAGGGAGTTCCATTTTCAGTAGCTTAAGGGTCCTTCACACAGCTTTCCTTCGTGGCTAAACCAGTTTGCACTCCCATCAGCAGTGTAAGAGTGTCTCTTTCTCTCCACATCCACACTAGCATTTGTTGTCACCCATTTTTTTTTATTATGGGCCTTTCTTATTGGTGTAAGATGGTATCTTATTGTGGTTTTGATTTGCATTTCCCTGATTATCAGTGATTTTGAGCATTTTTTCATATAACTGTTGGCCATTTGTATTTCCTCTTTGGAGAAATGTCTTTTCAGATGTTCTCCCCATTTTTGACTCTGTTTTTTGTCTTATTTTTGTTGAGTTATGTGAGTTATTTGTGAAACCAGGACTTTTCCAAAGCTTTGAACTGTGACCTACAGTGAGACATACACCTTCTTCCATTACCTAATCCCTGAACTCACATATGGGTCCTTGAGGACACCTTGGGAGTCCACCTGAGGGATGTGTTTTCTAGCCTCCTCTATTTTAAGCCATGTGGTTTATTTTCTGTTACTCACCTCCTCCCCCTTGTCCTCCTGCTCCCTCTCTTCTTCCTGTACCTCTTCTTCTTCTTCCTCTTCTTTCTCCTCCATTTTCTCCTCTTCTTCTATCTTCTCTTTTTCTGAACAGATGGTCTATTAAATTCAATTCACAGTCAATGAACTATGACTGTTCTATCCCTGTAAGAGCAGGAATCACAGCTGTTCGGTTCACAGCTCTATCCATAGAACCTACTATAACTTGAGGTAAATTTGTTACTTGCTCTAACTTTGTTGAATGAAGTGATAAATAAGTGTACTGAGAATCTCATTTTGTGACATCTAACATGCTTTCTTTTCACATCCCAAACTCTGAGACTCTTCCTATTTTTTTCTGGTCCTTTCAAAAGCCTACTGTTTCCAATTCTAAGAAAGGTAAGTTGTTCAGGTTCCCTTACATGGCACTAATCAACCAGTGAGTTCAATGAGCTAAAATGAAAACTTAATCATCTGATGATATCAGGTGACAAAACAAGCAAAACGGGGTACTTAACCAAACTTACAAAGGGGAGCAGTTGGCCCTTTAAACCAGCCACACACCAGGTTCTTCCCAGCCCACACATGCAGTAGCAAGACCACATAAACTTTAAGAGAAAAAAAAACAAATTTATTTATTACAAGACAAATTAGACAAGAGTCATTGAGGGGTACAAGGAAACCCCTTTGGTAATTTTACCACACAGTCCACACTCTAGTCCAAGGCATCCACAAAATGGCAGCTGCCCCACCTTAAGCTGGATGGAGGAGTTAAGATGGCGCTGCCACTCCTTCAAAGAAACAGCTCTACTCCAAGCCAGAAGAAGCCAAGATGGAAGGATCGTTGATCCTTCTCCAAAAGCAGGAGATTCAAATCCAATGGGGAAAACCTAATGGCATCGTCAACTCTTCTCCAAAAGGCACAGCTCCTGCATTCTTTCAGTCCAACTCCAAAGTGGTCTGGTATCCACAAAACTCACTCAATACAGCAACACAGCAAACGCTTCAGATGTCTTACATTGAAAACAGCAACACAGCAAACTCTCTTCAGTTCTCCAGAAGACTACCAAGTTTTGCAGTTTCAAAATTACCCAAGTTTTCAAGTACCACGTTTCCAAGACAGTTCAGACAGGTCACAGGTTTCTCCAGCATGCTTCCCTGGGCTCCTTACTGGGCTGGGGATGGAAACCCACAGCTTGGCTTCCTTCCCTGCTCTGCTGCCCCAAATAGCAGCAGCAGCTCTGAGGCCTCCAGCCTCCCTGCTGCTCTTTTCTGAACCTTCTTTCCCTGTTCTGTCTTCTGTCTCTTTCCATGTCTTTCCTCTGCCCCCTCCCTAATCTTTTAATCCTCTTTTCTCCTGAGAAGGCTTAACTTTCCTTCTCCAAGTCTCCACTCACCAATGAAAAATAGTTGCTATTTTAATGCAGCTGCATAAATACTGGGAGCCACAGCCCCCTAACACTAATCATTTAAAATCCTTCTGTTCCCATCCATGTTGCTGCAAATGGCATGAGTTTTTCTTTTTTGATCACTGAATAATGTTTCATTGTGTAAATATACCACAACTTTTTATTCATTCATCTGTACTAGATGAAATTAATTAAAAGAAAAAATATAAATACCAGCTGATCTCATTAATATGTGGACTATAGATAAATCTAACAAAAGGACAAGAAAAGAAGTTATGATTCCAACATTGACAGTGTAAAATTTAGGCATTGCTGCCATTAGCTGTGTCTGAAAAACACAGAGGTAAACAAGATAAGGGTACATCCTTCTTTTATTTTGTTGCAAACCCTGGGTGGGAAAGAGAAAATGAATCACCAAGAGGGTGTGTGCGGGGGAAATTGGACCCTCTGGTTTCCAGGGGAAAAAGAAGATAAAAAGAAATGAGCAGAGACTGAGAGAACACAGACTTTTGGGAAGGGAAGAGACTAGAATGACAGCCAGTAAGAATGAGTCTGAGTGTCCTGGCTTGGTGGAAGTCCTCTGAAAAAGTAGTTGGTGGTGGTGAGGAGACATGGTGGGAGAGTGGCTGGCAGAAAAGCAGCCAGAGGGGAGAGTGTGGCATTGCAGCAAGGTGGCATTGGAAGCTGGTACCTGGAAATAGTCAGGGATTTGGAAAGCTGATTTTTGCATCAGCATTTGTTGAAAAAGTTTGAAGAGCCTTGGAGAAGCCAAGAACATCAGAATGCTGTAGAAAGAAGCAAAGAGAAAATGCTGGAGGAGACCAGACTTTGCAGAATGACTGACTCAGGTTTGGAGGGGCCAGGAGGCACCATCTCTGGTCATATGTCTCTGAGACCTTTGGGACTAAAAATGGTGACTGGGGTAAGACAACTGGCCTCTTGTGGCTTTCAGAACTTTTTGTTTTCCCACTTAATTTTCCTTGTAAATAAAACCCTATTCAAATTGCATTTGACTACCAACTGCTATGCGCAGGAGGTAAGAACATGAAATAATCTGGGTGGCAGAATCTGCATTTTTAAAAGTGTCACTTTTTTTCTTTTGGCTTGTTGGTTGGAGGCTTCTTCCCTATTTTGACCTGATATCAGGTCTAGTCAAAACTAACAAGCAAATCATAGAACTTAAATATACAGCAAAAGAGGAAGAAGGGGACAAAGCAGGGAAGGGAGGAACACAAAAGATTATGGTGAGAAGATGGTGGGAGACCTATGAGAACTATAACAATGTAAGAAAAACAATTTATTTTAAAATTCTATCTATTTGTATCTATAATTCACATTTATCAAACACATGCAACATGTATGGAGACTCAGACTCTTCACAGGTTCATATTTCCAGCCTCACATTAAGGTTACTTCTTTCTTCATCTTAATTCCACTATGCCATCTAGTAACCATTCCCCTAAACACACCAAGACATTTTTTCATGTCCCCAGGTCTCACCCTAAAAAGTCATCCTCCACCTGGGATTCCTAAAACTGCCTCTGTACATCTCACTTGATCAAAGTGGAAACTCCTGTGCCTTCAAATTGGATGCCTTCCTGGGGAAAACAGCCCCCCAGCCAACACCTCATGTGCACATGGCTCTCTGTGTAGACTTTCACTTTTTGAACCCAGATAGATCAACTACTTTTTATTTATGTTTGGCTTTGCTATTTTCTCCCTAGTCTATGAGCTGCTTGAGGACAGAAATGAATAGAACATTATTCATCTTCATTTTATATCTTGGGTACTAAGCACAGAGGAAGTGTTGAAGGCAGATAGGAGCACAGGAAGGAGAGAGAAAGGGAGAATTCAAATAAAGACCCTCCACTTTCTTATCACTGCCTTATTCTCTGTACATCACTGTTAAGTTCATGCTATTTGTACATTTTATTGCTTATTTCAGTTTGTGATAAATGAAATAAGTATTAGGCTTATACAGCAATTTTTCAGTCAGTGTCTTTTCACAGAGCGAGACTTCCAGCACATGTTGGCCTCGCTAAAATTCTCCCTGGTACAAGATCTTAACTCATTTCAAATTTTGAAATCTATATAGAAAAAGCATCATCTGTTCTTTTGAGTTTGAAAATCTCTAACCTCTTAACCTTTTACCATCAAAAGGATACTTTAATAATTTGAATTTTTTTCATATGGAAGTTTACGAGAACACTACATTCTGGTTCTAGCAGAACAGAGCACATTGTAGCTCTGCTTTCCTTGGGTTTAAATGCAATTCTTTCCCTCCTTCCCCTGTACCTCCTCAGCTCCCTTGATCCTGTTCATTCCTCATGTATTTGTTCAGCCAGAGAAGTTTTTCCAGAATCTTGCAGCACCTCATCTGTTCCTCCTCCCTTTAACTTTGCTGAAAACCTCTTTTTTTTGTCAATTCATTCATTTCTTTAATTTTTATTAAAAGTTTGTGTTGTGCTAAGTATAAGTTGTAAACAGGATAGTTCAGAGGGCAAGTCCTGCCCTCTGAAAAATGCCATCTGGTTCAGAAGAGATGGGCACCATGTAAAAATCTACACTGATAACTCAGAATGTTGATGTTCAGTTCTGTTTAGAGATGAGAGGGTTGTTCCAGAGAAGTGACATCCATGGTAAGACACTGAACAGAAAAGACCTCTCCTGAACCTGTTTTCTGATAAAATGTAAGTTGTGTCCTTGAGAAAACATAACTTTTGTTGGAGAATCACGTTCTAATAACAATTATTTCTTAAAGGAAGAAAGGTTTTAAAGCAGAGAATTTCAGACTCAAAGTAACAAAACTGGTTTTCTTCCTAAACTTTCAAAGCAAAAATGCTTTCCATAGCTCAAAATTGGTCTTGTTTTTACAAACTAAAAGATAACAAATTGGTTGTAAAATATGTCAAAACCAGCCTCCATGCAGTGCAGTTTGTTTGTCCTTCAGCTCACAAGTGGTCTCTCTTAGCACCCTTGAGGATGAGCTGACAGTTTTGCAAGTATCATAAACCTGATTAAATTAAGAGAGAAGGCTCACAAGAGCTTAGAACATTGACAATAAGGGAATCTCAGCAATTTCTCTTCTATGTGATTCTAATTCCCAACTGTGTTAGAGCCAACAGGGGTTGATATAATAATGGAAGTCGTGTATTTAATGAATTAATGGGCTTTGTAGCCCATGTGCACCTGAAACTACCTGTGGTACAAGAATATCTGGGCATCAGAAAGATAGAACCTTGCTTCAACTTGAACTTCTCTCCTATTCATTATCTGGAAAGAACTGCCATTCTAAAATCTGCCTGTTCAGTTAGATAATTTGTATCCTTATGGTTCATATTTAAGCATATTTCACCCATGTGAAGCCCCAAGGTTGTGTGACTTTGAAGACCATTGTCTTCCTCTGACCAGATCAGCACAGGTCCTCCCCTTTTCCTTGTCACTAACTCTGCAGCTTGCTCCTCCTTACTCCTACTCACCCCTCTCCCAAGACTGGAGGAACTTCATTCCTCCCTCTTAGGAGCTTCCCAAGATAAATCCCAGGACTTGTCTTTTATAAATTTCACTGTCAATCATGGGAGAAGTTGGAATTAGTAGACCATTGTGAAGGTTGCAAAATTTCCCAGGTCTCATAATCAAGACCCCAGTTCCAATATCTTTGCCAAACATCCTTAGAATCCACATTTACCTTCAGACTGCCCCTTTAACTCCCAAGGAACATATCTAAACTGCTACCTCTTTCCTCTGCATAAAGACCCAGATAGGCAATTGCCTTAGGACTGCAGGCATGAGCTAGAGTTTGCTTAAATGTTTACTCATTTTGTAATGAGCTCACTGGAATTTCTGGGATCAGACAGGAGGGCATGTATGCATCCCACAGAATTGCCCATTTATTATAATCCACACTGTGCACCAAGCAGCATGTGAGACTTGCTTGCAAAGTGTGATTTCACTCCATTTCTAATACATAGGTATTCAAAATTCTCCCTCACTGATTTAACATCTCCTTTGGTGAATGGGAACTGTATGGGGGAACCACACATGTTCATCCATTCCTAGCCCCAAGCCCCTACCCTCTCCTCCCTAAAAAATGTGTCCCTAAAGACACATTTATTTATTGATTTGGGGAGGATATACTTGCCTTGCATGACAGATTTACTCACCTACAGGGAATCCAGTCAGATCTTACCCAAACAGTAAATACCTCCATTGCCAAGGGCTGCCCTTTCATAAAGCTCTTTCTGAATAGGAACATTAAGTTCCTTTTGGAAACCCACATGTCTTAGCCCAGATCACCATAGATAGGATACTATATATGCATAGACAATACCCTACAAACTTGATGTCTTAAACAATAGAAATGTATTTCATCACAGCATAGGGGATCAGGATGCCAGTATGGTTGACTTCTGAGGCTCTCTTCTTACATAGTCACCCATCCATCATCAGGACCCCATCTCTAGGACCTCATCTAAACCTAATCACTTCCCAAGGACCCCTCCTGCACATACCATCACACTGAGGGTTAGGACTTCATAATCACATTCTTATAACTAGGGAACTGAGGAATGTTCACTATAATTAGTGGCACATAATTTAGTCCACAGGCCCATGGCAGAGAGACCTAAAACTACAGTCTCCAACCACCTTTGATTAGAAATAAAGGTCCACTTTCACTGATTTCACTGTTCATCTCTAACTAGCTCCTAAGTCACACAGAGTGACAGCTTTTTGCATATTGAGCTCTTTCAAATGCCAGCCAATCAACTCCAGGATTTGTACAGTTGTGGAAGGAGACAGACAGACTCTGCTACATTGTGCTAGATCAATGTCTCCTTCCCAGGGTACCACAGATCTCTACTACTATGCAGTGTCCATGGGAAAACAAAATGCTGTGCTCAAGCAAATCACAGAGTTCTTTGTTGTCCAAACCCGCTGGACAAAACTGTATGGGTGCAACTGTGTGGGTGCAAAGGGTCCTTCCCTAAAGAAAACTTACAAGGTAAGTTTTATGTAACCTGGGGTCCCTGCTCTTCATTTATCACTAAACCCTTTGAGCTGAACAATTAGAACTGAAACTTCTGCATTGGAAACAGCTAATCATGCCCTTCACCGTTCCCATTCCCCATGTGTCTTTTTATATGTGTCCTTCTTACATCCCTCTCAAATGTCAGCTTAAAGTCCTCTTGAGTAAGCTTGCTTTTTAACAAAACCCTTTCTTTCCAGTGCCCTCTAGCAGTAGTCAGCTCATTATTCTAGTCTCTCCAAACACAGTTCAAGAGGTCATGGCCCATTTCTTTAAAATTTTCTATAATATTTACCCCACACCCCTTCTTTTCTCCTTTAAATGATCATTCTTTAGTGTGCGAACAAAGAAATGTCAATATATTGTGTCTTATAGACCCTCAGTCTTCTTCCCCAGACTTTAAGCTATTAATACTAAAGAGAGATGCCAACTGCACAGGGTCAGATCAGTGCTACCCACACACATGTCCTGGAAAATGTGAGTGGTGATAGCAGGGTCTGGTGCATCTTGGCAGCCAGGGAAACACTAAAGGAAATCAGATCTGTCTAGATCAGGTATATCTGGTCTGCATACAGTCACCCCCATAGAGTTCAGCAGACTTCTCAATTGCCCTAGCATCTGCTCTCCTGGAGCCGAAGTTCCAGGGTATCTTGAGCCTGTCTCTTTCCTGCTGTCCAAGCAAGAGCAGAGACAGCTTCTTCCAGAGACACAGACCCACCAGCACTTCAGCTTCAACACCTGCTCCTTCCTTACCCTTCTGTGCTATAGTCTGACCAAAGCCCCTGCCCCCAACCCTGGCACTGACTTTAATTTCTTCTCTGCCTCTTCTGAAATTTTTTTGTCTGCCTTGTTGGATATGTCTTCCCTCAAGACAGGACAGCTTCACCCTATTAATAGAAGGCACATAGAGAAACATTCCTAAGATCCTTTCACCTTCCTCAGCAGGATACTCAGCTTATATGAATAGAACTCATAATTAATGACAGCCTTCAAGCTGAAAGACAAGATTACTCATTTCCTGTGGGTTGCTGGAGATTTGTCCACACCTTCCGAGCAGCTGACTAAATTGCAGTTCTTTGTGTCACCCCCTAAGTGTGTGGCATCCATACTCTTAGCTGCTAAGCAAACTCAGGTTGTTCACCCTTTCTGACGTTAGGTCCTAGTGGTTTGAGACTACCTACAAGGTTTGAGACTACAAGGTTTGAGACTACCTAACCAACATTTTCATGTCTCATCAGTCCTTATTTGTGTGACAATATAGTGTTTCCAAAATTTATGCGCTGTTTGGTCACCTTGAACATAGCCACAGCTGTTATGCATTCATAAATTATCAGCAGAACATCCCACATCCTACATTGCAATTATTTCACATGATATTGTAGTCTGAGTGTGCTTGATTCAGATACAGCTTAAGGAATACAAGGATCCATACTAGGTTCTTCTTTTCTTCCATAGATTCAAAGGGAATAACTTGGAATCATATAAATATCTACCATGCACTACAGTTAGAATAATATCACAAAAGTATGCTGGATGATGACAATAGGTATGACAAAAAAAATATTGATGTGATGGTTCATTGATATGACAGGCACATTTTCAAGGCAGTAGATCACATAATGATTAAGACAATGACATAATATAAGTCATACGTGTAAAAAGTGGCCACAGATCATCTTAACCTTAGGAAAAGTAAATGTTATTGTCAAATACCCTAGTGATTGATGGTGGGAAACTCTTCTGAAGAAATTGATGCTTGCCTATTGATCACCCTGGGGAAGGAGTTAATGTGAACTCAAGTGGAGCAGAGGAAAGACGGAGGCTGGGAGTAAGGCAGACACAGAGGGAGGGTCCAAGTGATCCAGATGGTTGAGAGGAATGGTCCATAGACATGTGGAAACAGCTAAGTGCATCCCAGGATATCCTTGTTGACAGTAAGTCCCAAAGATAGGTAGCTCCCACCCCAAAACCCAGTTTCAGAAACAGGCAGCAGTGGCTTCAAGGGGGCAGATCTGAAGCAGTAGACAAGCCACTTGAGCTGTCCAAGAGTGACATGTGGACAGAAGGAAGACAGTGCCACTCATTAGGGACAGGAAGAAGCCATTAGAGTGCAGCCAGTGATGCCAGCAATGACTGACCATTTATCATAAGAATCACGCAGAACAAGCAGCAAATGCAATATGAAAATTGAAGTGGGGGGGGGGACCAGAGAAAGATGTGTCTCCACTGCAGAACTGTAATGCTATAGGAGAAATTAAAAAAACACAGGGAAGCACTTTGATGTGAAGTAGCAAAGAGGATGGTTGATGCTGACCCTGTAATTAGGTCATCCAGGAAGCATGAGACCAGGTCACTCATCAGCAGGCAAGGTCAAGATGTTCTACTTCATTATCCATAGCCAGTAGTTTGAAGGAGCTGATGTGAGCAGAAAATTCCTGTTTCTTAGCAGGACTTTCTTTTGAATGGCTCTCTTCACTCACTCCCCCTGGTCTGTGATGAAATCTCAGAGAGCTTTCAGTGTTCCATGACTATGTTATTAAACAAATAGCCTCTGCCCTGCTTTAAACAAATATATAGTCTGGTGAAATATGAAAACTCCAAAAAATATGAAATATGAAAAACTCCAAACTTCAGAAAATGTAAGTCTTTCTCTGTCCCTAGTTGGGTCAAGCATAGACTAAGAAGCCAAGATAAAGAGGGAAGTCAGACTTTCCATCTATTTCCCACCTCATATTACCTTCTTTACTTGACAATTGCTTCTAGTGACCACAGTTGGGAGGGGATAAGCAGTTCCAATGTGATAAGTGCTGTTTGAGTTCTGTCCTGGAACTTTACAGAGAAGTCAAATGTCCAGAAATCTCTCTCTTCCTCTATTGTATCTGTCAGTTCTGTATAAATTTCCAGGATCACCGGGTCTTCTCAGTCACCGTTTTCTAGATGAATTTCCCCTCAGCTTCTGGGTTTACCAGTAGTCTTTTCCTCTATTTTAACCCCCCCCCACCACAACCCCTACCCTACCATGAAGCCATTTGGGGGAAAGTCCTTCTTATAATTCCCAAGTCTTGTGCCTTCTCCAGAAACATTCTTCAGGCATTTGTGGGGCTCAGAAGCCCTGCCCAGAGTAGTTTCTCCTGGGTATGCTCAATCACTAGGAAAGCTTCAGCCCCTATTCTCATTTTGAGAGTTTTCAATTGTAGGTCAGACACAGGCTTTGCTCTTCCCAGCTCTAGGGAGCACATACCAAGCTCTCTAGATGTCTTGTTGAAGTTTTCCTTGCTTCACTGGAGTTACGGAAAGACCTTCCCCTGTTCTATAGTGGAGAGGGCATGGTGTTTCATAAATCTTTGGCACCTCTTCCTCCAAGAAGTTTTCACTTATTTTCACAGTTCTAAGATATTTTATTTTTCATTTTGTTGTTTTTATTGAGGTAACATTGTTGACAACAGTGTGGATGGTTTAAACGTATAGGTTCACACCTCTTCAAAGGCATTTTACCACATCACACCCATCACCAAGGCACCTGTCATCCTCTACAGTCCAGTGGGTCCCCTCCAGCTTTTTGGCCTCTGCTGTCCACACTCTCCCTCTGGTAATCTCAATTCTGCAGTGGGATTTCTAGTGTTTGTTCGGGTTTCACTTTATCAGTTCCTTTGTTTTCGTTTCTCTATATTCTGCACATGAGTATGAAACTGGATGCCCCTCCCCACCCTTGGGTTGTGGTAGTTGGCCCCTCCCCCCTGGGGGTGTGGCAGTCAAACTGCCAGAGGAAGCAGTTGAAACAGAAAGTTGGACCAGAAGCAGGGAGGATAAAAAAGGCAAGGAGCAGAGATAAGAGACACAGAACTTTTGAGAGAGAACTTTTGGGGAATGGAGAGAAGAGAATGGCAGGAGGGTAAAGAGTAACCCGAGTGGTCTGGCTGGGCAGAAACCCCCTGAAAGAGTGAGCTGGAAGTGTGGCGTTGCAGCAACGGGATATAGAAAGCTGGTACCTGGAGATGGCCAGGGATATGGAAAGCTGATTTGTGCATCAGCAGTTGTGGAAGAAGTTTGAAGAGCCTTGGAGAAGTGGAGCAGCATTGAACACTGGAGAGAAAAGAAAAGAGAAGACACTGGAGAAAGGACTGGACATTTGCAAAGTGCCTACCTCTGAGGTTTGGAGGGGCAAAGGGGCAACAGTTTGGACTGTGTCTTTGGGACTTTGGGGACTGAGAATTATGACTGTGGTAAGATGACTGTTCACTTGTGACTTTAAAGTTTCCCTGTTGAACTCCCTTGTTAATAAACCCTGTTGTTAAACTGCATTTTGAGTGGCAACTGCTATGGGCAGGTGAAACAGACCTGTGGTTCATTATTTGGAGGCTTTTGCCCCCCCTTCTTTTAACCCGATTTCAAGTAAATCATTCAGGGTTTATCTCTGTCCCTCTGACTTACTTACTCAGCATAATCCCCTCCAGTTTTATCCATGTTACAAAGAGAAAGACTTTATCTTCTCTGTTTAACATAGCTGAGTAGTCTTCCATTGTGTAGCTATAGCATGTCTTCTTAAGCCACTCATCTGTTGCTGGACACAGAGTGTTTCCACAACTTGGTATTATAAATAGTGCTGCAATGAACATAGGAGTTCATAGATCCCTTCAAAATAGTGTTTTTATAGTCTTTTGTTAGAAATCTAAGCATGAAATTGCTAACTCATATGGCAGATCCATTCTTAATATTTTGAGAAATCACCATTGTTTTCCATAGGCATTGGAACCATCTACATTCCCTCCCACATTATGGGAAGGTTCTTTTGCCTCCACATCCTCACTGGTACTTGGTGTCTCTGCTCTTTTTGAAGTGGGCCATTCTTGCAGGTATGAATTGGTATCACACTGTGGTTTTCATCTGATTTCCTTCTTGATAAGCGATGAAGAATACTGTTTTATGAACCTGTTGGCCTTATCTTTGGAAAAGTGACTATTTAGTTCTTCTGTCCATATTTTGATTAGGTTATTTCCTTTTTGCTGAGTTGTACAAGTTCTATGTAGAAGTCTTCAGTTCTTAATGCCTTCAAAACTGTCTATTCTCCTAACCCCCAACCCCTCTAACACTGGGCTGAAGGAAGATTGGGCTGGTGCAAGGAAAGATATGTTCACATATGGGAGACACTTCTATTAAAAAGTGGAAGCACTTGGGGCTATTGTGTTGTTTTGACTTTTGATGTCTCTGAGAAAATATGAAGAACTTCATTTATTTATCTCTTCCATAAACTTTAGATCAAATAAATTATTGTTCTATCATGTATGTGTGCATATGCATATGGAAATAAGCCACATTAACATCTTGCAGCATTTGATATGGAAAACACGAGCTAAGAAATTTCTGATTGACTGGCACCAGATAGAATCAGCCCAGTTCCTTCTGAGAATAACTCTTACTCAGAGAGTCTTAGGTTAAATGATCCAAAAAACACCTACAACTTCTGCTGAAATCAAACTTTAGGCTACAAAGTTGCTGCTGAGCTTGGTGCATCTTCCTAGCAGAGAAGATGAGATCTGAATTGTTCAATGTCATTTGGAACCCACAAAGTACAACTACACAACAGTTGTTCTGGGCTTTTAAATGATGTCAAAGGATGAGGAACATGTAAAACACAAATGTCCCACTTAGACAAATCACTTAGGACCCCAACCTCATTGTGATAAGATAATCAACTTATTCAGCAGCTCCATATTCTGTGATTCCAGAAGTCTTGACTCCCTCTCCTCTTTGGGTACACAGGTTGGAAAAAGGGAGTACCATGAGTCGGTCAATCATCATGCAATAGTTGAGCTTGGTTTATATTTCAGTCCTGACCATGGTAGCCACTGATCTGGGCATCATACAAGTGCTGCAATTACAAATGGTAACTCTTAAGTCAATTTTGCATGTGGTTAAATTTCCACTTTACATGCTTTCCACTTTACATGCTCTGTATAAAAATTATTTCTAAACTATATAAAATTTATCCCTCTTCATATATCCTAAAGGCAAATATTTTGTTAATATTTCCTGAGTATATATATTTTAAGTGATTGTGATCATATTGTCTGTGACTTTGTATAGTTCTTTCTTAATATAACATGTTGTAAGCTCTTTTCTAGTTCTATGAATTCTTTATCAATATCACTCAACCATAAATTTCACTCATAAAAACATCACCAACTCTTAGGAAAGTCAGAAAAAAGGCAAATAAAGCTAAAAATGAATAAACATAGTTACTTTGTTTCTGGAAAAGATTAAAAGAGGGAAGCATACATACAAATAGAATGCCCAACTTTTGGCAAGTATGTTTTCAAAGTCAGAATGAAAGTCCTGAGGCACTTAAGAATGAGACTTAAGGAATCTGATTCTCAGTGTAGAACAGGATTCTCTCCACCCACAGAAAGTTAGATCAAAATATACCTTGTGAGTATACTCTTGCCAGCTTCTCAAAGCCAAGGATAACCTGTTAGCCAAAGGTGTTGCTTTACAGTCAACTGAGAGTCAAGTTTTAAAGATAGAAGCATTTTGCAAACCTGATTTTTGCCTCTAAATGCTAGAATGAACAATGGGCACCATCAGCCAAAACTTGGCAGACAGAGGTGGGGAGTGAAATAATCCACCTGTAAACTTGGAGGACCAGTTTTAATGATATTCAGGGAGACAGGAAGATACTAGCCACTCACTCACCTGCTTGAAAAAGATCAGCATGGAAATTCTGGGACAATCTTTTGCAACTGTCTCCTGAAAAAACTATAATTAGCATTCTCAGTCTTTGGCATTTCCTCCTGAAGGCATCTCACCAGAAAAGATTCTTATCCCTCTTGTTTTCTCTACCAAAATAAGTTCTCTAGAAAGCCAAATCTAATCAGTTTCCCATTTGAGGAAAATTCAGAGTTGTGCATCTTATAACTTGAGTTATTTTCATCGTTGATTGAACTCTGACCAGTTCCATAAAATTTTCTAGACTCTGAGACTTGGAGTATTAGAAAATTCCTTAACGTCCATGTTTATGAGAAGAATGCTTATGTTAGATTTCAGGTCTAAATGAACACATTTAATAAATATTTTTGAATATCCATTGTTAAACACACAATCTTATAATAAACTAGACTAAAAACTCATGAGAATAAACTTCAATTGTATATATTTCCTTAATGTAAAAAGGAAAGCAAACGTGTTGATGATAGAGACTTCGAATGAGTCACTGTAACTGAATTGATCATGGTTCCAACATGAAACAGATGGTTCTCATGAAAGGGATGGAGTTTAAAGAAGAGGCTATTTATAAATGTGTGGGCAGGATTAAGAGAAATCCACAAGGAACAGTGAAGCATTCTGGGAAATCATGTACCTCCTCTATACCAGGCGGGCCAAGAGGAGAAGTTGTAGCTTTAAAAGACAGGAAGTCTGGTTTTCAGTAGAAGAAAAGACTGTCTACCAACCTGGGACCAGAGGGGACACAGGAAGAAAGTATTCAAGCTTTCTCCCCTCCCAGCCTCCAATCTTCTGCCAATAACTCTCACTGAATAAAGGAAGAGTCCTTGGAAGTCATTCTCTCAGGGCACAAAAGAATGATCGCAAAGTTTAAGTAGTGGATCTGAGGGAACAGCCATGAGTGCCAAGCACAGTCTTGTCCCCTCTGTCCCTTTGCGTTTACTCATATGCTTTGAATGGAGAATTCATGTTTTTCATGGAGGGAAAGTTTTGTTGTCTGTTATGTCATCACCCACTAATACCAATCCCTACACTACATCTACACTACATTAAGCCTAATGCATTAACACCAAGATCACTCTGTATATAAGGTAGTGATTAGGAACAAAAGGCAAAGAAACAATTCATCTTGAGTTTAGCTGCTACAGCTCATGATTCTGCAACTGGTTCAACAGAAATGAATCAACAGTCATAACTTCCTTCTATTATGTAATGCTCTCTACAAAATACCACAGGGGTCATGGTTGGGCATGATCAAAACCCTATGTTCTTAGTACTGTAGTCTTTGATAACTTTTCTTCAGTGTACCTAGAAATTTATCATCAGTCAGTGTTATTAGATAAGCAACTATAAAGAAGAACCCGAAGAATTTACTTGGGTCCCAGATTGGTTTTCAATTTAGTCCTTCATGGCTGTAGGGGACAATGATATAAGCTATTGATTCTAGTGCCTTAATTACTTCATCATGAGGTAAGCATCTTGGGGGTATTCAGCCTTCTAAAATAACCCCCCCCCAATGATCTCGCCCCTCCTAGAATTATTCAATCTTGTGTAAATCCCCAGACCCAAGTATGTGAGTATGGACCAGACAGAGTGGCTTTCTAATGGATAGAATACTGCAACAATGGTGTAAAGAACTTCTGAGGTAAGGGTATTAATGATCTTGACCCTCTGTTTTTCCCTCTCTCTCTCTCTCTCTCTCTCTCACACACACACACATGCATTTCCTTGAAGACAATTTACAACTACCTCTACAAGGAAAAAAAAATTAATATCTACCTACATTAAGGTGGATGACTTTTCTCCCAAGAGAAACTGCCCATGTTAGAAGTCCAGTGATGGTCTCTGTTGCTGGTAAACTGGACACTCACAAGTAGTAATGACCAAGTAAATAACCCTTTTAGGAGCAGATAGCCTTGATGTTCATCCCAAGTCTCCAAACTATGAAGTGCCTCCTGGGTATGTCTTTTTCTATTGTAGGAGATGTGAGCTACAACTATTTGCATCTTACTCTTAAGTGTTCCTCTTCCATATGACCAGGGTCCCAGAAGCTTTACCAATGTATCAGGATCCTGAATTTTTTGTTTTTTTTTTCCCTCATATGCTTGGGCTCATACATGTCCTATATGTGTTTGGTAATTGGTTAACTGAGTCCAATTAGTAGCATGTCTTTAATATGATATACCAACATTATATGTTACAGGTAATCAAGAGACTCAAAGTCCCCCATGATAATGTTAAAACATTAAGCAAGACAGTGGACCTCATCCTATGGTCAGACAATTGACTCCTGTCCTGACTACATCAAGGGAAATTGTCTCCTGTTACTTTTATTAATGGGTTTTCTAAAAAAAATATTTAAATAAAGCATTTCCTCAATCAACAGCTATGTACTAGACTTTCAAGACTATTATGGTGTTCCAGTGAACATGCGCCACCTTAAACCACTGCCACTGTCACTACTACCTGATTAGACTTGTGATCATTGAGTCATTCTCCAAGACTGCTTGAATTTTGTACTGAACAAAGAGTCAGGTTAAATAAGAAATCGTTATTCCTAAGTCTTTCAAGACTTTCATATTTCTGTCCACAAGACATCCCAAAGATAGAGTCTTATTTCTTTATTTGGAAGAGGTGATGGGCAATTTCTTCCTATCAAAATAATCTCACTTTTTGTCAGGGATTCTGCCAATCACTAAATATATCTACTCCCAATTGCATCTCTGATTTTCTGTTTCTGAGAAAGAAATTATCATAAAGTTAGCTGCTTAAAACAATACCTACTTATTATCTCATAAATCTCCCAATAAGAGATCTGGGGAGGCTGAGCTGGGTTTTCTTCTTGCGGTCCCACAAATTCAAAGTCAAGAGTGCAAATCATGCAGTGAACCCAGAATAACAGCAAATGTGGAGAGAGAAGAACATAGGTAGGAAAAAGAGAGTTGGGGCAACTGTCTCTAGTAGGCAGTGACCTGAGCCTCAGACTCCTCAGGCTTTTTACTGTCACTGTTATCAAGGAGATGGAGGACATATCAATGAGGTTAACACAGCTTGTCTTTGCCTTTACTTAGTGCTATCAATTTGTGCTGGGGTATATCTCTAGGTAACCAGGAACTGGTGACAGGCACGCAATGCTGAGAGGACAGTCCACTTTCAGACCACATCCTGTTCTTTCAGGGCCTTGGTTCTCCAAGTACCCTGAGATCAGCTCCTTCATCCAGGCTGTTTTCTGACAATCCCCAATTGTCACGGTGTTGGCTGGACTGGGCTCTTATCTAGAAATGCTGGGAAAGAATCCACTGCCAACCTCACTCAGATGTTGGCAGACTTCAGGGTCATTCCTCAAAGCTCCCTGCATACTTTGGCAGGTGGTCC
This sequence comes from Uropsilus gracilis, assembly GCA_004024945.1. Lineage (NCBI taxonomy): Eukaryota > Metazoa > Chordata > Mammalia > Eulipotyphla > Talpidae > Uropsilus > Uropsilus gracilis. The sequence continues at coordinate 36,596 of PVHY01003972.1, forward strand.
CCTCCATGTTCATTGCCAAGAACAGCATCTCAAGTATCGTCTTTGAGTCTCTGACTTCCTCTTGTACTATTAGTTGGGTAAAAGTATCTTCTTTCAAAGGGTTCCTGTGATTAGGTTGGGTCCCTCTTGATGATGTCTCTCTTGTCCTGTGCTGTGGCTTGACCACAAGATTAATCTCTCACTCTCACAGGTCTGCACACACTCAAGGGAGGTAGCCATTCTAGAAAGTTAGAGTCATGTTAGAAATCCACCTCCCATATCAATAATGCATTTACAGTCTGAGAAAATGATCACAACATGAGCCCATAAGCCCCTGGTCCTCTATCCATCAGACTCATGCCAAGACTTAAGTTATCACCTGATCATCTCCACTCTGAATCATAGTGGTTTAAGTCTCTGAGGAGTAGCATCCATTTAGAGATAGTACCTAATAACTTCTAGGATGTCAAAGCACTTCCTATTCCCTTGATCACAGTCACCCCTAGCAAGTGGCAAAAGGTTTCCCAGAGAAAGCCTTAGGAAGGATTTAGCATGTAAAATTCTCAGAAAGAAAGATTAATGGGCTGGAACTAGATAAGATAACTAGGATCTGAGCACTAGAAAGGAGATTATGCAAAGCCACCATGACAACTTGAGTCAGACTGGTACTCACAAGAACTAAAGCACTTTCACTTCGAAGTCAAATATTACCTTATTAAAGTATACATCGTTTTTATTATGGGGACCCATTGATCAATTAGCCATCCCATAGATTCCTGTGGGTCAGAACACTCTGATTGTCACTCCATCTCTGGGGCTTAATTCTGCAATTGCACCCACTTTTCTCTGACAATTAGGCTGTGCACCAAGCTTTTATAACTGTTGGATCCTACCATTCACACTGCAAATTGTGAGCCCAATTTCAGTGCACCATTGTCACTGACCAACAAGGCACAGCTATTCTTGAGCTTTTTAAGGACTCCTTCTTCCTTTCAAGAAAGTTCTAGCACCCAAATCTCATAGTCTATCCAACAGTTTTGATCTGACTTTAATACCCAATCTAGTAGATTGCTTATGCTATTTCCAGCCATATATGCCAATGCATTAAATCTCAAATTCTAGATGAATCCTCCCATTGATAAATTTGTTCTTATTTAATCATACATTTTAATCTCCTTGATCTCTTGCTCTTAGCATCAAATCCCATAATCCCCCAATATCACCAATAGCTGCAAATCTAGCCTTCACAGATGTGGTAAACATGACTGAAAATTCTTTACTATTTACTATTATGGCTGCTATATCAAAATACCACAGACTGGATGATAAACAGCAGAAATGCACTTCCAAATAACTCTGGAGGCTGAATGTCCACAATCAAGGGGTGACTTCAAGATCAGGCCTGATTTCTCTTCAGGGCTTCTGTCCTTGACCTGAAGATAGCTCTGTTCTCCCCCACACTCACATGATCTCCTCTTGGCACTTATCTGTGCCCTAGTTTTCTTTTCTCCTAAGGATGCTAGATATACTGGATTAGGTCCAGCCTGCCAGACTCTTTCAACCTTAATGTCCTCATTATATACCCTGTCTCCACTACAGTCTCAGTCTGGAGTGCTGGGGATGAAGACTTCAGCATACAAACTTGGGAGAGACATACTTCAGCTGTAATACTATTCTTCCTTTAAATAAATGAAAGTGAGTATTCCTTGCCTTGAATACTGGCGAATCCTGTGATATGTCTTGGACAGCATAATATGGCGGAGGTACTATGTATAGCTTCCAAGCCTGCCTTTCAAGAAACCTGCATTCTCTGCCTTCACCTTGGATTACTCCCCTATTAGCCACATACCAAATAAGAAGTCCCACTACTGGTAAAGAGAGAGGTCATGTGAAGGGACACATGAGACTATAGCTACCTCTGATTCTGCGAAGCTCCCAATACAAGAAATGCTTGTGGAATTTCTTGTGGAATGCTTACCAATCACAGAATCACAAGATTTACTGTGGTCACCGCCTTAAAGTAAACCAGGTCAAAGACTTTTTGTCCGAGGTCAGTCCTGTATATCACTGCTGGCAGGACAAGACCCTGAGATGTCATTTTGAGCCCAGAGGCAATGAGATAGTAAATATGATGCCTAAGAAAAAGACACCTTATCTTAATCCAGTACGAATGGTCCATATTCAAAAAACAAAAGAAACAACAACAAAAACTGGGCAACAAGTGCTGGCATGGATGTGGAAAAAAAGGAACACTCTTACACTTCTGGTGGGAATACAGACTGGTCCAGTCCAGCCACTATGGTAAGTTGTGTGAAGGGTCTTCAAACTACGGAAAATGGAACTATCATTCGATGCAGCAGTTCCACATCTGGGGATTTACCCAAAGGGCACAAAAACACTCATTTGAAAGGCCACCTGTACTCGGATGTTTATTGCAGTATTTACAAAAGCCAGGATATGAAAACACTCCCAAATGCCCCCAAACAGACGAATGGATCAGAACATTGTGGTATATGTACATGAATATTATTCACCAATCAAAAAAGACAAACATGTCCTTCACAGCAACATGGATGGAGCTAGAATCACATTAATGGAAATAAGCCAGAAAGATAAAGAGGAATATGGGATGGTCTCACTCATATGAGGGATACAGGGATAACAAACAAATGGACAAGAAAAATTTATAACTACCAACAGAACTGAAGTATAGAGCAATGGAGGGAAAGTAAAATTGGGAGAGGAACGGTCACAAGAGATTAAGATGGTACATAGATGATAATGTGGTGGGAGAGCCTCGGGGTAAATAGTGATGTAATATATATATATATATATATATATGTGTGTGTGTGTGTGAAATAAATAAAATAATTTTAAAAATAAAAAGATAGCATAAGGGAGCTAGGCAAAAAAAAAAAAGAAAGAAAAGAAAAAGTATGAAATTAATGAAAACATGTGTGCCTCTTCAGACAGAGACAGTAAGCAATTTCCAGCGAAATTTCAGGTGCCACTATGTCAACCACAAGTTCCCAAATATCTCAGCGCCTCCCTCTGTTCTCCAGCCCCTGACTTTGCTACAAGATGCAATAGCTATTGGGTCTGCAACTCTTTATTATCAGGCCCTGAACTTGACCCTCAGCAGCTACTACTGGGGTGAAGAACATTCAAAATCACCATAGAGATTTCTTGATTTTTTTTTCTCTTTACCCCTGAGCCAACTCAAGGACATTTAAGTCTTGCAATATGTTCTTTTCTCCGTGTATTCTCTCTCTGCCACCAGACACAACCTGCCTATGTGGCATCTCTGAAATCACTCTTGTTGCCATAGTGACTAAGTATCTTAGTACTTTGATCTCCCCAAACCTTGGCCTCCACCAGAACTCTCTCCCTGCAACCACCAGCGGTAATTTAAGTAATTGATGCCATCACATGCCACAGATTACCGGTGTCTCATTACCTCCAGTGAGAAGGCTATTGTGATGAGCATTCATTAGTATGGACACCATCCACTCCTTGAATCCTTTTTTGACCAATTCTGGAGTGCTTTCTGCATCAGCCCAGGCCCTGGCTAGGTGTTTGAGGCAGAAATTATTTCCTGAGACTGGGCAGAGATACAGAGCAGGACAGGGAAAAGCACCAAAGGCTATCCAGAGCAGGGCGCTGCAAACACTTCTGAGCTTGGAATGGATGGAAGTAGCTACAAGAACAGGCAAAAGCTGAAACTTCACTGGACATCTGACCAGCTGGAGCTGTGACTTTCAGTAGAGGAGCTGGGCAGTGGTAAACAGAGACAGAGTGGAGAGGGAGTCAATAAAATGAATACCCTTCTCTTGTTTTTTCCAAACCATTCATCTCCTGCCCTCTTTTCCCATTGGGCAAAGCCATCAGGAAGCCAGTGGGTGAGAGAGCCTGGTGGATGATGTTCATAGAATTTCTTCTCTCAATTCCCACAGGTGGAGCTGGGTAGATAGTACCTCTGGAGGCACATAGAAAGTTCCCAGACCAGGAATCACACGCAGATCTGGTTCTCTTTCAGGATATTCTCCACACGCACCAATACCATGTCTCCCTCCTTATTTCTTCATTCTAATTTGGACCTGCAGCCCAGTCTCCACCACTTCTAGTCTCTCCAGAATGCCAGCATTGCAGCCTGCAATGCAGTCGATGAGCGTCCGGGCAAGACTGTCAGCTGTGCTTTGGTTGTTTCTGCTGTATTTGTCCTCTTTTCTTGACTCACTTCCCCTCTTTTGTCATTTTCAGCCCCAACTCATTTGGCCCCACCTCTGAGCAGTTGTTCTGCTGTGCTTGTTAGCAAGTTAGCAAGTCTTGAGTCGACATGTGTGTTTGTGAATATGTTGTTTCATGAGCACCGGTGTCTTTAGCTTGCAGGCATGGTACTTCATGGGAGAGTAAAGTCCATTTCCTATCCCACTGACCCAGCCTGGTGCAGGACCCACTCAGGTTGTTGAGTCTGTAACCAGTGATCGTATTCTAATAACTGCTATCCAGTGCTCTCTCAACACTCACCATTCATCCATTAGTCACTTCCTCCAGCAGTAAGCCTTTATGTAACTGCCATCTCCCAGATGCTGCACACAAGCACTTACCTGGGTCTTTGTGCACCTGGTAAGAATCACTCAGAGTTTGGTGTTCAGAATAGGTTTTCTGGCTCCAAAGAACTTTTCTGTCATCTCCTGAATATTTGTTCTAGTTCTCTTTTTACAAGCTGCTTGCATGTTTGTCATTCTTTCATTTGATCAAGATTTTTCAACTAGGCTGGGCACGGTGGTGCGTGCCTGTAAGCGGCAGCCTGGGAAGCTGCAGCGGAAACCAGGGATCGCGGTTTGAATCCCTCTCAGGAAAACGTAGCAAGACCTAGTTCCAAAAAGTTAGCTGGGCGTGGTGGCACGCGCCTGTAATCCCAGCTACCTGGGAAGCTGAGGCTGGGGTTTGCTTGAGTCTGTGGTACCCCGGGCAACGTGAGCCTGCGGTTCCACGGGCAAAAATAGTAAGACCTAGTCTC
>PVHY01003972.1:41697-100189 GCA_004024945.1 Uropsilus gracilis
ATAAAGATTTTCAAACTATAGACTCCATTTTAGCTTTCTCAAGCCTTTTACCAGGACGTCTTAATTACAATCCTCACGGGGGAAACAGAAAACCAGAAAGGAAAGGGACCAAACTCAGCAGATCTCATTTTCTAAAGGAAGGAAAGTGGAGGTTAGAAAGGAGAGTCTTCTTTTGAATAAGTGTTTCCATGTCCTTTGGGTAGATTCCCAGAAGTAGGATTGCTGGATTGAATGGTAGTTCCATTTTTTGTAGTTTGAAGGTCTTCCACACAGATTTCCATAATGGCTGAACCAGACAAATGGGTCAGAAAATTGTGGTATATGTACAAAATGGAATATTATTCATCATCAATCAAAAAAGACAAACATGTCATTCACAGCAACATGGATGGAGTTAGAGAGAATCGTGTCAGTGGAAATAAGTTGGAAAGAAAAAGAGAAATATTGGATGGTCTCACTTATATGAGGTATATAGGATATAGGGAAAACAAACAAACAAACAAACAGAAAAGAACAATTTAAAACTGTCAACGGGACTGAAGCATAGAGCAAGAGTGGGGAGGAGAGGAAAATCAGGGGTGGGATGGCACAAGAGATTAAGATGGTTCATGGGTGATAAAGTAGTGGGAGAACCTTGGGGCAGACAATGATGTAAAAATATATATATATACATATGTACAATCAGTTTTAAAAATAGAATTATTTAAAAAAGAAAGGAGAATCTTAATTCCATTGAATTTTTTCAGCCTAGCTGCAAATAAATTTATTGACTATGCTATTTCTGCTGTGCAGCACACCAGGGAGGGCTCTGTGACCCTGGCTGCCATCTGGCGAAGCAAGATTGAGATGTCATTGGTGCCCCTGCCAGCCCAGAGAACACAAGAGAACATACTGCCCTTGCCCACAATCGACATTACAGTGGATTACTCAACAGTACATTCCATATGCTACACATGATAGTCCCGTATTCCTATGCTCTTTTCCCAGACAGTCCAGCTGAGGCACAGACAAAGTCTCTGCTGTCAGAGCTGATGAGAACAAGAGCCACATCTTCAGGGGCCACATCTCTCCATCTGTCTGTGACGCTGCTCTGAAAATTCCACAGATGGTTTTGGTCCTTATGATTTACTTCTACCAACACAAACAAAAACTTACTGCATGAGAAATCCAGGTGTGACTGTGTTTCATGGGTGTCCCCAAATAAATTAAGTCTCTCAGACCTCTTCCCCTCAACTAATAGCTGTAATTATCCCGCCGGCCACCAGTTATGCATGACTTCACCTCTGTCCCACTAAAGCACATTTTTGAAAGTCAAATGTATTGACTTTAGAAAAGTGTTCACCTTCTCAAGGAGAGCGTGATCCCAGTTCAAATAAATGATGGATCGTAATGTTCAGGGCAACTGTAGCGAGCGTGGTGCCATGATGAGGCTCTGGAAGAGTAAGCTTCACAAACACATTGCCCTTTGCCTCACCACTTGCTGGGTCAGTGAGTCAGCCCAGCCCACCTACCCCCGATGATCCCGAGACTCAGCTCACAGGCAAGAAGTGGCAAGTCTCGCTTGGTCTAGGGGCTCAGGCCTCTCCCTTCTCCCATGCTGACCTCATCATGGTGAGCTAATAAAACAACCCTTAGTCCCTTCCCCAAGGAGAGGTGAGGTCCTTGTAGAATAGTCAAAAGCCCTGAGCCCTGAACCTTATCACTACTCACACAAGTCAAAAGTGTCATCTGCATATCAGAGATAAGGTAGTGGCAGGGCAGACAGCATGCCATTCCCTGCTTCCCAGAGGCAGATGGATCACAGTCACTTCACTTGAAGTACCATTACTGCTTGGGGCTCCTGCCTGTGTCCAAAAATGTCTACCTAAAAGACAAAATCATAATACCTGGTACCACTGTTGGAAACCACTGGTGCAGAGTTTCGACTGCTAGGTCATCAGCTTGCAAAGCCATACTTACCTAAAGTAAAATTTACTGTAAGTAAAATATACCTATAAGTAAAATTCTCTCCAGACTAGCTTGATTAAACCAGTAGACCAACCCCAACACCAACCTCAACACCAACCCCAACATCAGCAGCAGGAGAACTTGAGATCTTATTCCCAGGCCCTGGGTCTGCAGAGGTCACACTCCTGTCCACTAGAAAAAGCTCTGAGTACCAGCCCTCTCCTGCCCTCTCTCAACCTTCCATGACAGCCCAGTTATTTTTTTTTAAATAATTGGTCTATATTTATTTTTATTGATTACATGTATATTTTAACATCATTGTATTCCCCCAAGGTTCTCTCACCACCATGTCACCCCTGAACAGTCACCATGTTTCTTTGTGTTCATCTCTCCCCTGATTCCACCCTTCCCCCTTCTCCTTCCCTTGCTGTATGCTTTAGTTCTGTTGCCAGCTTGTCAGTTTTAACCTTTTTTTGTCCTTTGTCTGTTTTCCCTATATCCCACAGGCAAATAAGGCCATTCAGTATTTCTCTTTTTCTTTCTGACTTATTTCCACTAGCATGTTTCCTTCTAGCTCCATCCATGTTGCCACAAATGGCATAAGCCTGTTTTTTGGTTGCTGAATAATAGTTCATCATGTTTCTACCAAAGTTGGTATTTTTTTGATGTTCAGAATAATCATACCTATGTTTTAGAGGGATAGTGACAGAAGATATATTTTTATGTCTTTATCTCACTCACATTTATTTAGTTTTCCTTTTTATTTTTGCATCCAGTCCTTTTCAGAAGCTCAAGACAGTGTTGTCCTCCTCCCTCACCATTATAAATCAACACTCTCACAGGAGGTTTCAGCAATTCTTGTCCTCACAGGGCTGATAGTCTCTCTGGGAACACTCACCTGAAGTGGGGATGCTTTCCCCAGACCTCTGGTAGGAGGGCCCCTGCCTCTCCAGGAGCTAGCTCGCTGGCTTTAATCTTGTCCTTTGTGAGGCTGCCATCTTTGACACGTGCTGGCCCAGCTGGGGCCCCCAAATCACCTCTAGAGCCTCCTCTATTTTGTGTGACCCAGTTCCCTACCCACCCACCCATCTCAGGGGATCCTCCTGTCAGCAGATAACCAAGAGGCATGGGGTCTTCTTGTGTTCTCAAGCTCCATATCCTTCTTATGTACTCTATCACAAACAATCTTAAAGCGAAGGATTCCTCTTGGCAAATCTTTCTATCTTTATCCTTACACCTCCTGAGAAGTTAGGGATTCTGACCTCTGAAAATGCCTCCCGGATTGGGGTGAGGCTAGGGACTGAGAGCTTTCTGTTGTGTTTCAAAGGAGACCATTCTCACATCTCTTTCATCTCTGCAGGCTGTGACTCTGGGCAAAGCTACAGAATAACTAAAGGGGTGGAGCCTTCTGGCTCCCAACACACAGACATAAAGCAAAAGAAGATTGATTGTGGTGCGGGGTTTGCCCTGGGCCTGGGTTGAGATCCTCACCAAGATGATGTTGACAACATAACAAAGGTTGTGCCTCCAGTTAAGGTGACACTGCCCACAAAGTGAGGGATACCTCAGTCCTGCACTCGCTGGCTAGAAAGGGGGTGTGGTGGAAGGGAGTAGAGGGGGGGGAGAGGTGGTATTTCACAGTCATTTCCTAAAGGAGCAGAGCTTGATTTGCTTGGAAACATCCATCATGGGTCCTTCCAGACAAAAGGGTTTTGTCCCAAAGACTATTACACAGGCAGTGTTTGTGTCTGTGTGTGCATGTGTGTGTTTCAGTATGTGTATAAATGGTTAAATAACTAACTGAAGGAATGTGTAGATGGCATGGAATGATGGCTAAAGGGTTAAGAATTGGCCTTGGAATTGAGGAAGGCTGCGCCTTATTTTCAGTAGGACTGATCTGGCCTTTCCAGACTGGGGATTTCAAAGCTCCTTGAGGTCATGGTTGAACTGCATAAACCTGATTTCACTTAAAATTGTATATAAGTGAGTGCATTTACAAAACAGTAATTAGTTCAGAAATTCCTCAAAAAATAAATGCATATTTGAATATATATAGTTTTTCACATGTATTTATATATTTAGATGTGTATTACAGCCTATCTGTGTATATACCAGAAGAAGACTCAGTATAAATATAATTTTCAATCCAGTGTCAGTAGCAGAAATTACACCACAGGCTCCCTATGCCATCAACTCACTTATAAGAAACCACTTGACCAGTTACTAGTCTATGAGGAACATAATCCAGTTTCCATGCTCTGGTACCCTTTGTACTTGGGTGGTGCACCCTCTAGACTGGAGCTATCCCCCCCCATCACCTCTTCTAAAACTATGCATAGAATCTCCAATTTCAAAGATCTACAGAATTGATCTCCCTGCTGGAGGCCACAATCCCACACCTCCCTCTTCTCAGTTTGCCAGGATTCCCAGTGGGAATGACCACAGCCAGTGGCACCACTTCACCTGCCCAGCCCACTCCCCACCAATCCACACTTTTAGATCCATCCCCTGCCTCCTCCCTACCCCTCCAGGACCATTCTCAGGAGGCTTCAGAGAAGTCAAAAATAGCTCCTCATCAGAAACAGCTTGAGACCCTGCTTTAACATGAAAACCTTTGAGAATGGCCTACGAACTTCAAAGCCACTGTGGTGGGCATGACTTCAAAGACAACACAGCATCAGACTTTGATGGTCTGGTATCTTTAAAAACAGTGGTCTTAATCTTCTTCTAGGTCGTAGACCCCTCAGGAAACCTAATGAAAGTGATGGGACCATGTGCCATCAAAACACACAAGTTTAATGTTCATCTCTATGAACTTGTGGGCACACTGTTCTCCATGGACTCTGGGGCGAGAATTACTGCTCTAAGGTCATAAGCGTCTTCTCCAAATCTTTGAGGGATCTTTGCAAGCATCCTCTCCTCTGATCTCATTTCTCAATTTTTCCCTCGCTTTTCAGGGCTGTGTGCTATGTTCTTCCATCCAAGGAGGGCTGCTGTTAAGTAAGTACATAGGATTTGAGCTATAGTTTCCTTATACTCAGCATCCACTCTGCTTCATAGGTACCCATGTTTCATAGGTTTATCTTGACTATTACTCCTATACTTTTTCTATTCATCTACAGAGCCCTTTGCCCTTACAGTCATTCATTCCCTCCATCAATCATTGTTTTAGGGCCATCTGTGTCTCCACAACCATCTCAGACTCTGAAGAGATAGCTGGAAGCAAGTCATTCACAATTGAATAAAGACCTGGACAAATAAAAAGCAATTACAATGCAATCAGTGTTCTAGAGGAAGAGAAGAGAACATTTTGAGAGCCTACACAGGAGGGATTGAACTCTGATTTGGGAGCAGCAGATCAGAAATGTTTTGTGAAGAAAAATATATGGAGCTGAAAATAAAAAGAAAGTGTACATTATCCAAATACAGCGCAGGCAGAAGAACAGATGCAAGAAGGCACGAGAGTCCAGGGAGCCAAACTTTACCCTGAAAGCAATGCAGAGTAACTGAGGGTTTGGAGCAGGATAACCATGATCAGCTCTGAGTTTCCCCAATACCAGCTATCCAGAGGCAAGGATGGACTGGGGGAATCAAGAGAAAGGCAGGACATCAGCTAGAAGGAGGTTGCGATGTTCCAAATGTTGGCATAGACTGGCATCACACAGCAGGTTGGGAAGTGCGTGGGTGCAACAGTGAGACACAAAGAGGAGGAATAAGCAGATCTGGGTGTCTGGTTGGATGAGGGGGTGGGATAGTGGGAGAAGGAACAGCTGAGAATGATGCCCTGGCGTCTGGTTTGGGTAAGGAGGGTGCACTGCTGGTGGGAATTAAAGAAAAGGATCTGATGTGCCAGGGAGGCAGAAAGATAAGATAAAGCAGCTTTAGGCATGTTGTGTTGTTCACAAGATATTCAAGTAGAGGCAGATAGCAGCTGGTTGTGTGGAAAAGACCAGAAAGATTCATCCTGACAATGCAGATTTCAGAGTCACAGTGTACACAGGCATCCTTCAGCCTGGAGCAGAGTATGCAGAGGAGAGCTTTTCATGGAGGGAAGTGCCTCAGCCCCTTCAGGGGACATTTGGTCATGTGACTTAGTTTTTCACTACAACTAGGGATCCTAGGTGGCTTCATTGGGTGGGAGCAGATAGGCATCTGGTTTACCATTTTGGAACATTCCCACCAAAGAATCCTACAGAAGATTCAAGCAAGAGCTTTATCTCTCCATCTTTGCATTCCTCTCCCATCTCATAATCATCTGGTATAAACATCTCCTGGTTCTTCATTGCTTCCTTCTATGATACACATTTAAGCCCTTTCTTATGCTCAGAGAATCCCCTGTGTGGCTTCAAATCTGGCCCTCTCCCTTTTACAGAAGAGCTCCATGACCTGGCCCAAGATTCCAGAAATAACATCGCAGGAACAGGATTCCAACCCAGACATCTGATCTGTGGATTGGTGCGGCCACTTCCCCTCTGTCCAACAGATGAATGGAACCCCACAAGCAATGGAGGATACCCACTGGGCTTTAAGTAGAAAAGCAGCCATCAGAATTGAGATCACTCCAATTTTGCAGAGAAGATTGAAGGGACCAGAGCTAAAGACAGGAAGCCAGGAAGAAAAAGCTGTTGGAGTGTTCCAGATGGCAGCTGGTTCACTGGAAAACATTGGCCTCTATGGCTTTCTGCACATGTGCTGTCAAGCTAGATTACCTCTGACTTATTCTTTTGTTGGTTTTTTTATGATTAATCATTTTGTTGTTTACACATTTACATGTGTGTATGTATATTTATATTGCATCATTGCATTCCCTGGGGTTCTCCTTCCACCCCATCACCTGTGAGTCTTCATCTTGATCTTCCCCTGCTTTTGAACATGGATTTCAGTTTCCTTTATTCAAAGTTTGGGAGACAAGGGCTCTCGTTTCTTGTTTTTGTTTGGTTTCCCTTAATTCTTTAGTCATCCATTTGTGTTCAGGCAAAATTTTGTGCTGCTATAACACATTCTTAACATTTTACTTGGCATCATTTTTCTGTATATTCAGGTGAGTTGTTTGTATTCCCCCTGCCCATACCAAAAAGCTGAGAGTCCTTTGTCCAAGAGAAACTCTTGGCCTTTGTCACTTTATAACCTGCACAGCACACAGCAAAATGCCTTGTATACCACGAACCTCATTGTATTTGTTGAACCAAGCTAAGGTGAATGGGGCTGAATTAAAAGCTGCTATTAATATGCAAATATACTATCTGGGCTCCACAAGACGTTAACATGCCCATTAAAACCTTGGCATGGAGTAATTTATAGGATCAGCTAATAACCACCCCGTAGGCAGTGAAGTGCTGGAACACAGGAAAGCATAGTCCAGACTGAGATAGCTTCTTGAGAGAGGATTGTGGGGAGCAAAATTGAAAAGAAGGTTAGCCTGGCCACAGGGTATGTAATTTGGATGGCAGGGAGTCAAGGGAAAGGCAGGACATCAGCTAGAAGGACATCAGGACATCATGCTCAATGAAGGGAGCATGGATTTTGAAGCCAGAATAAGCTGAATCCTAGCTCTAACATAGCTTTTTACCAACCCTGTGACCTTGGGAAAGTTAATCAACCCCTCTGGACAGTGGTCTTGCACAATTATCCAGCTTATCTTTTCTGAAGTTTAGATACACAGCAATCAGCAGCAGGTGTTTCCTGAATGTGGTACAAGCGTTTAGAGAAAGTTGGTGGAATAAATGAAAGTGAAGTTAGGACATTAGCCAAAGCTGCTGTTTCCCACCTGGTTGGTTAGCATAAGTCCACCATCCCTCAGTTCACAAATCTGTGAAATGGAAATGCAACGCCTTCTTCCTGGTTATTGCAAAGATTAAATGATAAAGCATGCAAAGTTTCCTGCATGTTGTTCAATGAGTTGATTCCCTCTATTACCCATGGTTTGCCCACCTCATACTCTGTCCACGCATTCTGGCTTGAAATTACTTGTATTGCCTGAAAGAAAATTTTAGAGCTTTTAGAGAGAATGAAAACTTTAATTTGAAGTCAGAGCTCAGGACTGCACCCTGGAGAACACATTTCCAAGTGAATCTTTGTTTATGTGCCCAATTTACAGAAAGGTTTATAAAGACCGAAAATACAAGAGGACTTCCCAGATATAGTTATTTGTTCAAATGATGACTGGCTACTGATTTCTAACCAGGAAATTTGACTGTAAGTTACCAGCAGGTGCTTCTGGAATGTGGAGGGTTTCTCTAGAGGTGTTCTTCTATCTTGAACAAAAACCAGCAAAAGAGATGAGCTCTTCTACTCGCTACCTAGCTTTGCTTTAAACACCCTTGTCAGTAAGGATTTCCTTTTAAAATGTTTTCTTCCCTATGTGTTATCTGGTTTCACCTGAATTTTCCCTAACAAATGAAGTTCTGGCAGAATAAGACGTGACTTGTTTTAGGCGAAGTCTGTCTAACTCTGCATGTGAACTTGGACTGAGCTTTTATGCACTCAGGTGCTTTCCCTTGTTTTTCCCTAAAGAAAGAGACAAAATGGTGCATATGTTTGCCCAGCCCCTCTGAGCCGTAGAAGTAAACAGCCAGCAGGCTGTGTGTGCCAAGCTTTGGCCCCTGCATGGCTATGAATTTCTAGCAGCCCTCAAATAAATGGGCATGAGGTCCCTGTCAGAGCAGAGTTTACAACTCGCAGGTGCAAGAACGATTTTTCAATTAGGGATAATATTGTTCTTTATTGTGTTTTTCTGGAGCTGTGCAGGAAGGGCCCTGGCCAGGTGGGGGATCTGAACCACAGTTACAGTGGATCAGCCCAAGAGTTGGTTTTCTAAACACCTACTGTTCTGTGAAAATTCAAGGAGATTTATTACACTTTAAAGAGTGGGAAGACTCAGTCGTCATCATTTTAAAAGTCTTGCAAATATATGCTACAGACTTCACCTCAAAAGAAGGAATCCTTTGCCTCTAGGGAAATAATTCAACAGAGAGTGGTAAATGAGGTTAAATCAGACAAGGTTGATTAGAGACTCATGTATGAGGGAACCAGAAGGAAGGAGAATGAGCCTTTCTCCTGGAGGGAGATGTCTCCTGGAGGGGTTAGGAGATGTTTAAAGGGTAGGTGAGGTGGAAGAGAGCAGTGTCACAGCTTGTTCTGGGTTGAGCCCATAAGATGGGTTGCACACCAACTGCTCTTCCAGGCTTTTGACCTTCTCCCTCCAGGAACTGGTGAGATAATCATTGGTTCAGAATCTAATATTTTTGTCCAACATGGCACCTCCTGGTCAGTGTGTGGGCCAAGTTGTTTGGACAGGGTTTGCAGTCCATGATTCAGCCCACCTGTTCAAACAGAAGGTGGAGAAAATAATTTTTGATGGCGCTCACATTGATTTACATCATTATTTGTGGTTTAGAGGTATAGGGTTTTCCCCTTCAGGTGCTGTTACTACACCACATCCACTACTCAAAGACCCTCCGTCCTGGATCCCCAGTCATTCTACCTAGGCTGTCTCTTATGGACTTATTCAGGTACCCCTTTCTATCTGATCAGGTAAATTGTCCCTATAGTTCAATTGTCGACCTTCAAACCTTGTCAATTTTTTTCTTTTATTATTTCTTCTATTATTTCTTTCCAAGCACTCTCTGCTCCTATTGATTAAGGTGAATCAATGTGATAGTGAAGTTTTCAGAGAAGGTGCTTATATTAACAGAGGGAAGGCACCAGACATCCCAGTTTGGGAGAACCATATGGGCATGTGCCCGGCTTGGAGGGAGGACAGTGAATAAAGCTGAGCATATGGAGTTGGTCTGGAAGCAGAGAAAGAATGAAGTTGGAAATGAAGGCTGCAGGCAAATTGGTGAGAAACTTGACTACCTTTTATAAATTTGACTTTGTCCATTGGGACCCCTGGAAGGTTTGGGGGAAGAAGAATTTTGTCATTAGCCTGGTTTCTAAGATTGGAGCAGACTAAAAGAAGTATTTTTCAGCTTTCTTATTTGGGGGAAACAAAGGGAGTGTCACTCAGCCAACAGATTGCAAACATGACTGTGTAACAGGCAGTAAACAGTGTGAAGAGCTGAGATGGAAGTAATAATGAATTTTATTCGTAAGATGCATGATACCATACAAATTCAAATTCAATCAATACATACAGGTATCTGCACTCTCAGAAATGCTTATTGATCACATGTAACAGAAAACCCATGCAGTGGGTACAGTGATGTCAACAATATATGTTAGTGAGCCATGGAGGAGCATCAGGACCCAAAAATTAAAGGGCAAACACTCTGGCAATGGGTCTACCATCTGCCACACAAGGTAAAGGAAGCACACTCTTAGTATAAAATACCTTGAATAGAATTAGTGTCCATAGAGCAAGAAGAGAAGCAAGGATATTCCTAATAATAGTTTCCAATTAAATCCCCAAATTACTTATACTTCATGCAGAAATGCCCAGCCAAATAGAGTGAGCTGGCAACGGGGCCACTGAGGCAGGAAAGCTTGCCACAAATCTAAGATACCTTCCAGCAGGGTCAGCAAGAAGGGGCTCAGGCAGGTCTTAAGAGCAGTGACAACAGAAGATGCTGCATCAAGATAGCAGCTGCTATCATCAGCCTCCCCACGTGTCTCTTACCTTATGTCTCTTCTAGTTGTCTCTAGATGTCTCTCTACCATGTGTCTCCTCCAAGCCCTCACTGATGTGTGGACTATAGAGAAACCAAACAAGAAGTCAAGAAAAACAATGAAAGAATACTACTTCAAAAGATATATGCACTCCTATACGCATCACAGCACTATTTACAGTAGCCAAATTAGAGAAACAACCTAAGCAACCGAGGATGGATGAGTGGGTTGAAAGAATGCAGTATCACTGCTGATACTGCATGGATACTACTCAGTTATGATAAAAAAAAGAAGAAGAAGAAGAAGAAGAAGCCTCGCCATTTGTTGTTTTGTTTTGTTTTAAATAATTTATTTATATATAAATTTCACATCTTTGTGATCTCTGGGGTTCACCTCCCCTCCCACACCGTTCCCACCCTGTCCCACCCACCCCCCAAGTTCTGTACCTCAATTTGGCTTGTTGGCTTGTTTTGACTTATCTTCGTGGATTTTTGTTTATCTTTCCCATGTGACAACATAGTTAGAACAGCAGGAGATTATGCAAAGTGAAATAAATTAGAAGGAGAAAGACCAATACTGAATGGGTTCACCTGTGTGTGAAATGTAAAGAAATCAAACAGAACAAACCCAAGAATGCCAACTATAGAATTGAGGTGACCAGATTGAAACCAGCAGAGAGGAATCCTTGGGACCAGTATCCTGTCCTCTTGATCAAGTCTGGTTCTTATCATCTCATCTAGGAGGTGGTGGGGAAAGATGAATGGGGGAAAGAAAATCAAGGCGGTTATGGGGGCAGGACCTAAGAGGGAGGGTTGGGAAAAGTTTGGAGGGGGCAGTGTGCTATGGTGGAGGATGGTGGGTGGTTTGTTGGTCAATGTGGTGTGGTAACACATTTGAAGAGGTGTGAACATATATTTCTTTTTACATCTGGACAGTGGCGTAAACTATTATTTCACTTAAAAAAACTAACTTGCAACATTAGAAAATTTCACACAAATCAAGGTTTTAAGTGAAAAAACATTTTTGTCACCTAAAAAAATAAAATAAATGAAACTTCCTCCCTCATGTAGCCATGAGGAGGTGCTTCATGGTGACAAGCTGTTATGAATTTAGAACTGCTTTTAAAGAAATGTCTGCTCAATTAACCAAAATAGGATTTTGCATGTATAATAGTGACTCTTTATACATCCCATGAAAGTATAAATGTGAATGTGTGAGACATCATAGCTCTCTACTTAATGAATGGTTCTGGAATGTTTGTGGATTTGAAAATCTTAAACAGTAATGCCCCAGTTTCTGACCACTACTTTAAACCATTTGGCCTCCACAACAATCTTATGCAGATTTCTTTCTTTATTTTTATTTTATTTGTTTTATTTTACATTGTTATCTACCCCAGGGTTCTTCCACAACCTTATCACCTGTAAACCATCCTCTTAGTCTTTTGTGCCCCTCCCATTCCGCTTTCCCCCTCCCCTTCTCATGCTCTGTGCTTCAATTTTACTGAGTTTGTTTTAATTTTTTCTTGTTTGTTTCTTTTCCCTCTATACCTCATAAAAGTGAAACCATTCAGTATTTCTCTGTTTCTTTCTGACTTATTTCTGCTAGTGTGATTCTTTCTAGCTTCATTCATGTTACCACAAATGACATTAGTTTTCTTTTTTGATTGATGCATAATATTCTATCTTGTGTATATACCACAGCTTTCTGTACCATTCATCTATTTTGGGGTATTTGGGTTGCTTCTGTATTTTGGCTATTGTAAACAGTACTGCAATAAACATCTGGGTACAGGTGTCTTTTTGGATTAGAGATTTTGTAGCCTTTGGGTAGATTCCTAGTGGTGGGATTGTTGAATCAAATGGGAGCTTGATTTTTAGTAGCTTAAGGGTCCTCCATTCTTGCAGATTTTTAAAATAAAAAACCTGACACAAACAAAAAAGCTGATGCATGGAAGCAGGAACTTCAGCATCAAGAAAGTATGTATTTAAATCTGTCCTCACACCAACATGGCTTAGGAGTTCTTGTTTATTTTGCTTCTGTCAGGACCTCTGCCCCCACCTCTGCAGTGAAGCTGACACTGTCATTCCCCTTCCAACCTGACCACAAGCACACGCTCCACTAGGCACCAGGTTCTGGCCTGGCATATAAGGGGTGATTTGTCATTTTACAAAACAAATGCAGTTTGGGTGAGAAGAGAGTCAAGTGATAAATAATCCCCAACCAGAAAGCTACAGTGGAAGTTTTGGAGCAAAAAGGAAAAACAAAAACAAACCCCAAGAAAACATAAAAGCTCAGGATGATTTATTTCATAATTTAAAAATCAAAATCACCTTCGGGCGGTAGGACTTGTTTGCCCAGTTTCCCCTAGAGTGAGTCATTAAAGCTAAGTTATATACCCTTGGAAAAAACAGGCCTTCTCTAGTGGGAGCGCCGAGGTGTCATTAAGCCCGGAACTGCGTTCAGCAGCCCTAGAATCCAATGTCCTTTGAAATCGAGACCTGCAGAGAGAAAGCCCCAGGGCCAGTGCTGTGTCCTCCAGGCCAAGTGTGGTCCCCACAGCCTCATTCAGGGAGCAGCAGGGAAAGAATTGTGGGGAGTTGAAAAATCACTTGAGCTATAGGGTCAGGGATTGGGGTGAGGCTTCGAACTTCAGAGCTGGGTGGGAAACAGGATGGAAGAGGTAGGACGTTAATACAAGGGACATTAGTCAGTCTGCAGTAGAAACACAGTCTGAAAACACAGTCATCCATAAATTCAGACCTGTATCAGCTATCATTTGCCATGATAACACAGCATAACAAACACCCCCAACCTCAGATGCAAACAATAGTGAGCTCTGTGTTCCCTCACAAGTCTGTGAACCAGGCTTCTTAATCTCAGCTGCCCCTGTTGTTGTCGCTATGGGCAGCTGGTGTTCAGATGGGAGAGTAGGGAGTTGGCTGACCTAGAATACAGTCCAGACCTCACTTAACAACAGGGATAAGTTCTGGGAAGTGTGTCGCTAGGCAACTTCATACTTGCGCAAAACAATATTAGCAGTGGATTTTGTGCGCTTAAGGGCCATGACAAACAAAACTGCATGAGATTAAATCAAGAACAATGGAAAGGATGCTATCAAAGATGCTACAAACATGAGATGTGGAGGTAAGGGTTGGTGGGAACTGCTCTGATGTTACCATGGCTACCACATCACCAGGCATACACTGCTGTATATGTGGTCATTCAGCAAGATAAAGCATGGGCAGTGTTGAACATTGCTGGCAGTTTCTGAGGGCTTCTGCACTTACATCTCTAGCTGCCCCTCACCACTCCAGCCCCCTCACATTCCAGCCTGCCCACATGCACTCCCAATACTAGGTTGGCACCAGTAGCTAACTACTCAATATGTGGCTATATAATGGGCATTTTCAATGCAACATGTCCAAGATGAACTTAAAATTTCCCACTGAAACCAGGGCACCGCACATTGTTCCAGGCTCAGCAATGGTGATTCCAGTCACCCAGAGACTCTGGCCAAACTCTCATTCCTCTTTTGCTCTAACATTCCATATCTGACCCATCAGGACATCCCACCAGGCCCACCTCCAGAGCATATCCAGAATCCGGCCACTTCTCACTACCTCAGTGTCCTGAACTGATCCAGTCATAGTTGTCTCTCACTCAGGTTAAACAGCAGCACCTTCAACTGTCTCCCCATTTTCTCCCAGGATAGAAGAGGGACTGCATCACATGGCTGTGATGCATCACATCACATTCCTCCCCTGTTCAAAGTGGTGTCACATTCCTCCCCTGTTCAAAATGCTCCAGCAGCTTCCATGTCAGAGAGTCAAAGCCCAAGTCCTGACAATGGTCTGCAAGCCCTACATGCTGTTTCCACCACCATTTCCCCTTTGATCACCTCTCTGCATGCCTCCCAACTTTGCTCTCTCCAGCCCCAGGGACCTCCTTGCTGTAGCAGAAAACACACCAGATGCACTACACCTAAGGGCCTTTGCACAGATTGTTTCCTTGCTTCAACATGTTCTCCCTGGATATCTATGCACCTCATTCCCCCTGACGTCTTCGGTCAGATACTGTTTATAAAAATGCCCACCCAGGCCCCTATTTGCTGACCCTTCTCCCCCTTAATACTCTCCACCTCTTCAACGCTGTGATTGTTTCTCCCCATCTTCTCTGGCATTCATGTCCTCGATATGACATCGTTTGCCCATTTATTGTACTATGATTTGCTGCCTTTCTTCCCCTGGTAGGTTATAATCTCTAACAGGGCAGCCTGCAGCTCCTGCTCGCTGACAGATGACAAGCATGCAGGAGGGCATCATGCCTAACACAGAGTAAGTGCACCACAAATATTTCTTGAAGGAGTAAAGAGACTAATAGTATCTTGCTTTGAGTTCCTTAGACCAGGCACCATGTCTTATTACTTTATGTCCCCAGCCCTTCCCACCATCCCAGCACTGCTGAGATGCCTGTGTTTGCAGAATGAATAAAACCCAGAAACTTCCCTTTGTTAGGGACAGGAAGATACCCATCCCTGAGCTCAGATCAGCTTCCCTAAAAGGAACAGTCCTCATATCATGCCCAGAGAGTAAATTGACTCTGACATGTAATTTAGAATCTGAGATGCCTGGATATGAAGTCTTATTCCAATAAATGGGATCAAACATCAGGGTGTTTCCACTGATATTCCAGATTTAAAACCATCTCACATTCCCTCTGGTGTACCTCGAGGCTGCTCCTTCGGGGAATAAGGTAGATGAATTTGCAGAGTTGTCATCCCAGAGGAGGATAGTCTTAATTCAGCCAGGTAACCCCAAATTCCATCATAGCCCAGCTTTAATATCTGATCAGCAGAGGTCATTGCTCCCTAATTTCCATTCTGAATACCCTCCACCTGTGCCAGACCTGGAAGGGCCTTCAATCTCACATTCCCCTTAATCCTGCAGAATGTGGACTCTATCCAAACAAGGATGAAATATATTCTTATACCATTGGATCAGTTAACTGCATATATGAGGTAGTAGGAAGAGTACTGCCTTCTGTTTGAATCACCTGTTTGCTAATTATTTATGTTGTGACTTGGAACAAGTGTTTTAACCTCTGTAAGACTCAGTTTCCTCATCTGTAAAATGGGTACAATAAATCTCCCATGTTTTACTCTTGTGGGTAGAGATAAAATAAATGCTCTCTCCTCTTAAACCAGAGTTCTCCATATTCTCATTGTTTCATTCATTCATTTACTGAGTATCTACATTTACTGAGATTCATCCAAGATCTCAGAAAAGAAATATTAAGTGCTAACTTGTCTTGGAGTATCTTACAGTACTGTGGAATAAACCATTAACCTAGGTGATATGTCAGAGTGGAACTACACACAAATAACATGACACTGCAGAGGAGAGTATCTTACAGTACTGTGGAATAAACCATTAACCTAGGTGATATGTCAGACTGGAACTACATACAAATAACATGACACTGCAGAGGAGAGAGTACTTATCCTCACAAGGAACTGGGAAGGCATCGAATAGAATGATGCAAACAGACTGACAAGAGGGTTGGGGGAGGGTACTCAAGGCGGAGGGGCCACCTAAACAGAGACGTGGGGTCCCATGGTGCCGAATATGCAAACCTTGATAAAGGACATGGTATAGTTTCAGAGGACCACGTGAGCATTCAGGCTTTTTAGCTTGGTCTGATTCACATCCATGTTTTTCATGCATTTATGAACTAACTGGAGTTGGGGGAACAGGAAGAAGATACTGGGAGGTTGTTTTTCATAAGGAGTAGCTCTCCATTTTCTTCTCCAATCAGCTGCAACGAGAAGGGATTTCTATTTGGCTTCTTTACCCTTCCAGTTGAATTCTTCCTTTACTGATATCCTAATCTGGGAAAGTAAAACTTAATACTCAACACCAGTGCTAGAGGGAAGTATAAAATAGCTTTCAGAGGAATACTTAGGAACTGATATCCCCTGCGCATTTTCATTGCATGAGCACTTCCAAGATAAATGTTCATGTGCCCATATCATAGATGGGTAGATGGAGACTTCAAAAATTCAGGTTTCTTCTAGTAAATGGTAGAACTAAACTTGTAAGTCAGGATGTGAAAATATCAGGCCCACTTTTCTTGTTGCTATGGAATAGATGTTTTTGTTACCCCTAATTTGGATGAAGAAACCCTAACCCCATGAGATGCTATTAGAAGATAGGGCATTTGGAGGTGATTTGGATTAGATGAGGTCATAAGGTGGATTTTTGGGACCTTTATGAGGATAGGGAAACCAGAGTTTGTTCTCTCTCTGCCCTGAAGACACAGTAAGAAGATGGGTGTTTGCAAATTAAGGAAATATCTCTCACCAAAAACAAATCAACCATCAGCTTAACCTTGAACTCTAGACTCTGAAAATATGAGAAATAAATGTCAATTTTGTAGGCCACCAGTCTCTACTACTTTACTGAGGCAACCTGAGCTGATTAAGATTCTGAAGTGCTGTCCACTTAAGATATGTAAGATGGGTATCCTCCACAATGCCTGAAAGCAGTTGTCTCACCCTATTCCACCAGTGAGTACTGAGATCTTCTCAGGTTTCTTGGAAATGATGAAGTACTTAGTTCACTCTGTTATTTTTCTTTTGTTCCCCCTTTAACATTTCTCCATTTCCTAGAGTCTCAAGTAGTTCCAGGGAAAGTGGCCAGTCTGCAAGACCTCTGAGCACAGAAGAATCACCTCCTCCTGGACACTGGTCTGACCAGGTCTGAAGTAACAGTTTTCAAAGGAATCACCAGACAGAAAGGGCAAAAACAAAGCAGAAACTTATAGATGCCATAGCCACGGAAAAAGCAACTTCCCAGCTGTGAGGAGGAGGGATGAGGGAGATGGTGGGGTGAAAGCACATGGTTACATGTGTGTGGGGGAGGGAGAAACAGGTTATCAGGGTGACTTGAAGAAAGATATAAGTGAAGTAAAGATTTCTCAGGGTAACCATGAAGAATTCTTTCATTCACAGATAATCTTAACACCTCACACACCATGTTCATTCATTTTATCTAAAAGCTAAATTTTGATTAGTTTTAATTTTGATAGCAGAAACTTATCCCAACCTGTGTTAGAGACTTCAGAACTTTATACTGGATATGATAAGTTCTTCTTTAAACCAATTACCACATACAATATATCCTAGTGGAGTAGTTCTTAAGGCCAAGTGCGTAATCTCCTCTGGCATTAAAATGTCGTTTTTCATGCACATAAACGGAATGCTAGGTTGGGGATAAATGGTGTGGTTTCATAGATGACAAATTAAAATTTATAATGCTATAGAGGTTCTCTGTCAAAACCATCTCTACCTTTCATCCTCTCCCCTAGAGGAAATATTGGATGACTGCATCAGGAGTGGGAGCTCTTGATTGGAGGGTGTTGGGAATCAAAGAGATTTTGACCAGTTTTGAAGAAGGATATTTGTTAGATCTTTCACCTGGGTCCAGCAAAACCAGCTGCTCTTGTTTTCAGAGCACAGTGAGGGAAATGTGACAGAGAAACCCACAGAAGATTCAGAGGATATAAGTCATGCGAAATAAGTATATACATGCTAAATGAGCATAGAAGCTATGTCTATAAACTCTGAGCATTCTTGAGCAGATAACACTGGTATATGTTTGCTGAGTATAATCAAGATGAATGAATGCAAGCATAGGAACACCTGGGTAAGACACATGTGTGAGTAAGGCATCACCGCCATGCTATAGCATTACGGATGCCTGGTTGTAAGTTTGTTGCTCTCTGAATCTCTAAACAATGCTTTGAGAGGAAAGTTGAAAGAAAAGGGAACATGTAACCCAGGAAAGTATTCGTGGGGCACAATCACTTTCTTCAGAAAATGGAAGATTCTAGAAGGAGAAAGGGGAGTCACAATTACTTTACATGGCCTTGAGAACTGGGACACAGCAAATGAGTTATGGAGATGTATTCTGCTTAGAAATTAAAATGCAACAATCCTCTAAAGGTACAGTATTGAAAGATAAAAATGGGCCAACCCACTAACAAGTAAGTCATCCATAACTAACAGTCTTCAGAGTGTGTTGTGCCAGGGAATTGATTCCCTATAGTTTAATCCAATCCCCTGTAAAGGCAAAGATTGTTTGAGTCTATGAAAAGTGGTAAATAACTATATTAGTTGGAGTAAGAGGAGGTTGCCATAACAAAGAAACTTCAGAGCAAAAAATTGCACGACTGCCTCAAATAAGAGTGTAAGGCAGGCAGCCAGTTTCCGCTCTATACCCATTGTGGGAACCAGGCTAGTGTGAAAGCAGAGGTTGGCTTTGCCCTCAGCATGAGGTCACCCATCATCACCACACCCAGTCTGTAGGAAGTAAGCAGGCAAAGTAAGGAACTGAGGTGTCTTACTGATCCAGGATTCCACTCCTATTCCAATTGTGTCCCAGTCACATGACTTGCATCAGCGGATGCTGGGTAGTGCCATCTGAACTAAACAGCCAGGAAAAAAAGGAAAATGGTGAAAACAGTTGTCCACAGTCATCTTCTTAACCTAATTATCTTCAACGGGAATGCTAATAAAATCCATTAATTAATACCTTAATATCAATGTATTTATTTAGCACAAGCAAACTTTGGAGACAGTCTGCCAAGAACTGACACCTAGCTCCACTGTGAGTAACTGAAGGTGAGCAAGTTAACCTCTCCATGCCTCTAATCTTTACCTGCTACATGAGGATAATAAACACAACCTACCTAAGGTTTTGGTGGGGTTCAAATGAAGTAAGGCAACTAAAGTGCTTAGAATAGAGTTCAGTATGAATTATTTATCACTGTGTAAATAGGAGGAGGAAGTACCTTTTGGGGGGTATCCTGGATACAGATTTCTCATTGACCTATATGAAAAGATATGTGAAATATTTTCATATTTTTCAGCTTTTTCACATTCAGAAATGGAGCCTACTCATGTCTTCTGTTCTCACCTATTTACCAAATCAGAGAGAAATGATTGTTTCATAACATTACTTTTGTGTCCACCTACCCACATGCTTTAGAATAAAGAAAGCAGACTGGAAAAAAATTGCAAGGTGTAACCCCTGACTGTTCTGTAATGTAATTAAATACTAAGCAAATAATCACACCCACTCACTGAATGGGGCCTAATCAGTCTTTGGCAGAAGGATAAAAACATCATTGCAAGAACAGACACCCATCTCTAAATAAATAAATTAAAATGTCACCCCTGTCTCAATCCCAAGCAGCAGTAACAAAGTGGCAATCAGGGTTTTCCCAGGGAAACATACTTCTGCTATTTCACCTAGGTGACTGTTTCATAGAAGTCTGAGGCTGCCTTTCAGGAAACCTGGGAAGCCTCCTCCTGATAATTAAGACTGATGAGTCCCACCCCTGAGAGCTTCTGTGGCTTGAAAATTCAACCCACTAATTAGCAAGAACCCTGACTGCCTGGGGTAGCCAGGGTCTGACAGGAACTGTGGAGCTAACCATGGCAGGAGACAGCTGGAAGCTGTGGAACTTTTGATAGAGAGAGGGTAGGCATGGATGTGATATAATGGAGGCAGGAGTTGCTTTGAGTGCAAAGGACCTGCATTTAGTACTCACAACAAACCCACAAGGGAAGAGTTTTCACTCATACCTTATGAATCAGGATGCTGAGGTCTCACGGGCTTAGTGACTTGCTCAAAACATGACTAGTAAGGAGACAGAACCAGCAATCAGACTCACCAAAGGGTCACTTTGGGGCCATGTCCTAGAGATGTTCAAGACTCCATGAACTGTTTTGGGTTCAGACGAATGACTCTAAGGAGCACTTTTGCAACATGTAGGATGGGTCACAAGACGAAGCCTTCAGAGAAGGAACTCTGCAAGGTGACCTGGCTAGCAAGCAACCAAGACTGGACAGGAGCCAATGTTTGAGACTCCAAAGCACTTGGCTGATGCTACATTACAGTAACAAGATGCTGAGCCTTAAGGGGTGTGCAGTATATGGGAGAAGGAGGAAGCAGGAGACGATGGGAGGACCCACCACCACCCCAGACTGACAAGTGCATTTCTTTCCATGTTCCGACAAGCACCTTTCCTTATAGTGGCATCCAACCCTCATTTCTTCCTTCTCCCTCTTTTCCTTATCCTAAATCCACCCCTCTCTGCTGTATTTCTCCTGCATTTCTTTGCTTCCAAGCTTCTGCTTCCACTAGTGTGTCAACCTGGATGCTTCCTTCAAGGACAGACAGGTTTGCCCATGTGCTGGAAACCGTCACTATCATCTCCCCATTCATTTAACAGCCATCTGTTTACTGCATACGATGAGCCGGTAACCTTGGAGGTGTGGGGAGGCAGTCATAGGCATTGTTAAATCCTACTTTGATGGAGCTTACCTTCTACTTTGAGGAGACAGAACACAAGCAAATACACAGGCAAATGATCATATGTCAAATGATGACAAATGCTGTAGAGAACAGGCAGTGAGGGGGGACTAGGGGGGAGGGGGAGGACTGGGAGTAAGGGAGACAGTTCTCCAGAGATTTGGCCCTTCAGTGCAGAACTGGGACCCACACCAATCATGAGATTCCACCAGATGTGTTGGGGAAGACTAGAAGGGAACAAGGGCTGAGAAGGGGAAGGGCTTGTCTCCCCTCCCACCCCTCAACTAAAATAGACAACTGTTTTGCATACTCTCGGCACCATCCCTGCATGTTTGCTTTTACCTCCCTACTCTGCTCTCAGTGGCACATTGCTCAGCTGTGACTGCCCTGCAGGGGATTGGGGGGGGGGGTGCAAGGACTTGTTTTTTTGTCATTGGGTCCAGCACAGAAAGTGTCAAACACAGTGTCAAGCACGGAAAGGCTCCCACATCCCTGACTTGCAATCATCAAGTTCCAGGCTGGGAGGGCCGCAGCATATGCAGGTAGGAAACCAGGTCTCAGCAGCAGGGGTATGTGGCATCAGCTTTCCCAGCACCCCATGATCTAAGTCGTCATGTTTAAAGGAGCTCAGCCCCCCAGACTGCTGGATCCAAGCTTAGTCTTCGATACTTGGAGCCAGGTGGTGTGTCACAACGTTGATCTGCTAGTCATGCTTATGATCTGGGTGTTAGTCATCAGAAAGGGTCCAGCAATGGGGTGACGACCCCAAGGGACTGCTTAGAAGTAGTAAAGGAGCTCAAAGGCAGAGATTCAGGACAGAGCTCCAGTGGTGGCTGGGAAGTGACATGCTCCATAGGCAATGAGGCAGGAAGTCTGCTTGAGAACTATGGAGCTGGCCCAGGCCTGCAAGGAAAAGACCATCACACAGTGTTCACACAGATTTCCAGGCTGTACCCTGCACCCTCCAGGTACAGTCTGTCCTAGACCTGGAGCTGCTACAAAGAGAGAGACAGTCAGTCTTTCCCACTTTCCAATCAGGGTGGCAGAGCCTCTGTCCAGTAGACAGAGACTGGAGGTGCCTTGGACCTGTACTCACTGGTTGCACAGTAATCACACTGCAGCCTGGCGCAAGCAGGAAGTCTCCTCTGGGGCTGGCTTAGAAGTCCCATTCAGCACACATCATCTCCTGCTCCTGCTCCTACCCCTGAGAACCTCCCATAAAAGTCCGGATGAGAGTGGAGGCATCCTTCATATTTAGTAGCTCTCTCCTTAGAGCCTATTCTGAGCCTGAAAAGCAATGGATAACTGCTAAGGCATTAAAAACTCTGGGGTTCAACTGACCCCATCCTCTCTTGAGTGATCAATCAAAGAATGTTTAATTAGCTTCCTTGACCTCCCAATTCTCCTCCGGGTTTGCTGCTGAGTGTTTGGGGAAGCTCCAGAGTCACTGATTGTGGAAGAGGACTCTTCTAGACGATGGCTGACCCTCCATTTTGCCACATTCAGCACTCCAGAGCCACATGGAGCTGTCTGTGACCTCAACACCCAACAAAGGGTGGGCAGAACTCAGAAAAACAGCAGGTCCACTAGGACTTCCTATTTCAATTCTGAAACTAGGGAGGGACGGAGGGAGGGACGGAGGGATGGTTTTGAGACATTAAACTAGACTGCGGGTCTTTGAAGAACTTGCCATTCATCTTAGGTTACCTACTGGTTTCTAGATTTTTTTTTAATTTTAATTGATTGCACACACACATATTTACATCATTGTCTATCCCAGGTTTCTCCCACCATCATATCACCTGTGAACCATGGTAATTGCTTGTACCCATCCCTCCCTTGATTTAGCCCGCTCCCCTCTCTTGCTCTATGCTTCAGTTCTGCTGACAGTTTTAAATTTTTCTTGTCCATTTGTTTGTTTGTTTTCCTTATACCCCACATCCAGTATGTCTCTTTTTCTTTCTGGCATGATTCCTTCTAGCTCTATCCATGTTGCTGCAAATGACATAAGTTCATATTTTTTGATTGAATGAATAATATTCCATTGTGTACATATACCACAACTTTCTAATCCATTTGTCTGTTTGGGGGCATTTGGGTTGTTTCCATATCTTGGCTGTTGTAAACAGTGCTGCAATAAACATTTGAGTGCAGGTGTCCTTTTGAATTCATGTTTTTGTATTCTTTGGGTAGATTCCCAGAAGTGGGATTGCTGGATTGAATGACAGTTCCATTTTTGGTAGTTTAAAGGTCTTCCATACAGCCTTCCATAGTGGCTGGACCAGTTTGCATTCCCTCCAACAGTGAAAAAGTGTTCCTTTCTCTCCACATCCACACCAGCATTTATTGTTGCCTATATTTTATATGGCCCATTCTTACTGGTGTGAGATGGTATTTCATTGTGATTTTGACTTGCATTTCACTGATTATTAGTAATGTTGATTTTAGTCTCTACTTTTATCATTCATCTTCAGTGACTTTATACAAACAAGAACATTAGAAAGTCAGTGTTCCTACTACACTCCTCCCCTTTCTATAGATATCAACCCTATTGCCAGACTAACGAATACTCATTCCCAATTTGGGCATCTCATTAAACAGAGAGAAACTTGTAGTTGTGTGAGGAGGGATGGTTCTGTAAACCCCACAGAAGAGAAGGCATTTGAGTAGAATCATGCGTAATGTCAAGAATGAATTATCCTTGGTAAGATCGAAGTGCAGTGGACTTAAAGCAGATGGAGCTGCAAATGCAAAGGACCTGGGGAAGGAGCAGAAGTGCATATAAAAAGAGAGAGACAGAAAATCACCCAATCCAAGTATAATCCCTTTGACCCAATGACAATTTTTCTCTTGTGCTATCATTCTAAAGTCTCATGTTTATGTGTTACTGATTCTTGTATCCCTACCCCCTACATGCAAACTTTATCAAGGTGAGAACCTATATGATTCATGTTTTTATTGCCCAAAATGTATTGGGCACTACATAAGTATTTGAAGGAATATTTCCACAAAGAACAGAATCAACGAATCAATGAATCAACATCAAAGGTGCTACAATATGAATCTTGTAAACCACACAAAGAAGTTAAACTTTATTCTAAGTAGTATGGGAGACTATTAAGAAATTAAAGTTATTAATTATATTTACATTTTTTTAAATGATCACTGCTGTATAGAGAGTGTATTTTATGAAAGCAACTGGGTCAACTGGGAATTTCACTGTGGTCCTTCCTGATGAGGGGAAACAGGGCCTGGGCTAGCATTATGACTGTGGATGTGGAGCAAAAGGAAAGATTCATGGTGAATTCTGGAGGCACTTTAAGAACTAACTCTTGAAGGTAGGATATAAGGGAAGAAAGTCAAGTAAACTGTCTCAGTCCAAATCTCCAGGAGGGAACTTTTTTCCTGCTCCTATATTCAGCTCTGTTTGATGCCTCTGCTTATGCAGCCTTTGACAAACTTAAAAGTAAAGTTTTTCTCTTCCACCACTTGTCCTTATTTATAGATTCAGAGTAGGCTTCTGATTGACTCATTCAGATCACATCTTGCTCTGGTTGGACCAAGGGTTTGGGGAACTATGAGTGGTCAGACCTGGGTGATGGGACTAGAAGAAGGCTGTGGTTGGCTGGCTCCTCAGAATCATGTGGAATAAGGCAAAGCAATTCTGCCACAGAATGGGGGGTGCCAGGGGAGACAATATCAGAAAAAGAAGCACGTGAACAGCAGATAAAGATAACAAAAGCAAAGAATACTAGCACAGTCCTCACCCTCAAGGTGAAGCACAAGCCATGTGCTTTGACATACAAGGGTCGTTGCCATCTGGACCTATCTGCCCCTCTGCCTCATCTCTTGGGTTTTCACTGTGCTCAGATCATTTGGAACAAACTTCTGGTCTTAGAACATGCCCTGCTTTCTAGTTTATGTCTGCACCTCCACAGGAAATGCCTCCTACTTATTTCTTTGCCCGAATCCTGTTTTATTTAGCTCGGGTGGGAGATCTTAGGAGAAAGCCCTTCCTGTACTCAGGTTGTCAGGCTTTATGCTTCCATTTCCACTTCAGGCAGCCTTGCATGAGTTTGTTTAGACCTGTGTGTGCACTGGACTGGGAGCTTCTTAAGACCGCTCTGCCTTTCATCTCAGTTTCTATCCACACTTTAGATGCCTCTGTAAGTGTTTGTTGCATTTATGATAAGAAGGAAGAGAGAACTAGAAAGAGATGAAAGGTGGGAAGGGGGAGAGAGGGAGGGAGGGAGGAGGAAGGAGCAAGGGAAGACTCTAGCAATGAATGAAAGAGTTTTACTTAATATAAAAGAATAAAGATGCAAAGGAAGATTAAGAAGTCACCTTCTGTTTCTCATACAGAAGCTTGTGACTGGGATAAGAGGCAGGACACAGGCAGGGCATCTGTGCATATGCTGAAACTGGCATGCAGAAGTATCTAGTTAACATTTCTTTCTGGAAAATCCCAGGTGGGGAGTTGTGGTCACAGATATGAAGCTGCTGGGGGAAATGAACCTTGGATAACCCTTTGAGGACCAATTTGACAGCATCAAGTTAAATGCACATACCTTATGACTCATCTGTTCCACACCTGACCTTGGAGGTGGCCCAAAACATGTATAAGATGGTTAACAGCAGCATTATTTGTTGCTTTTTTTGTTGTTGTTGTTATTATATATATATATATATATAATACATCATTGTCTATCCTAATGTTCTCCCACCACCTTATCCCCCGTAAACCATCTTAATCTCTTGTGCCCATACTTTCCCAATTTTACCTTCTCCCCCTCTCTTGTTCTATGCTTCAGTTATATTGACAATTTTAAATTTTTCTTGTCTATTTGCTTGTTTTCCCTATGTCCCACATATAAGTGAAACCATCCAATATTCCTCTTTTTCTGACTTATTTTCTCTAACATGATTCCTTCTAGCTCCATCCATGTTGCTGCAAATGACATACATTTGTCTTTTTTGATTGATTGATTGATGAATAATATTCCATTGTGTGCATACACAACTTTCTGACCCATTCATCTATTTTGGGGGACCTGGGTTGTTCCCATATGCTGACAATTGTAAATAACACTGCAATAAACATCCAAGTACAGGTGTCCTTTTGAATGAGTGTTTTTGTATCCTTTGGCAAATTCCCAGAAGTGGGGTTGCAACAGCATTATTTGTGAGTATAAAGAACTAAAATCAGTCTACAGGTGAATTTGCAACAGAAAAGATAAATAAATTCTGATATGTTAGGTAAACAGAATAGAATACTGAAGACAAGAGGAGTAGACTGTACCACTTACAGGAAAATCAATGAATTCCAAAAGCATAATTTTTAAAAAGTTGTAGAAAGGCCAAGTACAATATAAACAAAGTTTTTAAAAGTGCAAAACACATTAAAATCTTGTTTATGGATAAATATATAGTACAAATATAAAAATGCTTGAAAAGTTTAAACCATGATCTGAATTGAGTGATTATTGTGGTGAGATAAGGACATGAATGAGATGGGGGGGGTGTGAATAGTATTTATAAACAAAGTTAATTGCTTCTGATGGTGTTTTGTTCCTCTTTTGAAAGTCAAAAACGCATATGAAAAACCTTCGACACATCTGGATCGTGTGAATGTGGCTCTCCAGTTCTCCCTCTGCCAGTCATTAAACACATTATCTATTTTTCCTATTGCGTGGTCTTTGCACTCAAGTGGAAGATCATTTGACTGCATATGTTGGGCTTATATCTAGGTTCTCTGTTCTCTTCCAGTGGTGTTATGTATGTATCAGTTTTTATGATCAGACACTATTTAACTTAAAACATACTGCTCTAATTACTATAGCTTTGTAAGATAGTTTTGAAATTAGGAAGTGTGATTTCTTTTTTTTTTTCTCTCTCGGGATTACTTTGGCTACTTGGTCTCTTTTGTGTTTTATATAAAGTTAAGGATTTTTAATTTTTTATTAAAAATACAAATAGTGTTTTTGAAAGGAAAACCTTAAATCTGTAAATCATTTTTGGCATGGGTAATGCAACAATATTCAGTGCTGCAACTTTATGAACATAGATATCTTTCCTTCCATTTGTGTCCTTTATTTCTTTAATGTTGTATGGGTATATAGTTTCCAGAACACATGAGTTTTGCCACCTGAAGGTTATTCTTAAGTAAATTATTCTTTCTGATTCCAACTGTAAATGCGATTGTACTATTTCTTTCTCATTCTTAGTATATAGAACACTAATTAAATACATATTGTGGAGCATCTATATAGATAAAGAGATATGCCTTAGATAAAAGAACAACTTTATCTTTCTCATCTGTCTCTGGTCCACCAGAGACAAACTTGGTTACTGACAAACATCTTATCTGTGACAGCAGCCTCCTAGGAATGCCCCACCGAAGAGACATATTCTTGGAAGATAAAGTGTTTACCCCCATAGGTATTTTTCCTGAGTCCTCCACTCTCCTACCACGTGCGTTTACCATGGGATCCTGCGGTTTTTTTTCTTCCTTATTGTTTTCATTGTAATCATTCATCTGTCAAGATTCATAAAGACCTCAAGCTCATAATAAAGCTGACTTGGTCATGCTTACCAAGTCCCAATCCAGGAACTGGTCTGATTGATTGTTATCAATGTCTTCTATCTCATTTTTCTTCTTTTCACACACATGGCTCCAACATGATTTTTTTTGTCTGCCACTATGCTGAACTTGTTTATCAGTTCAGGTTTTTGTGTAGAGGTCACATCATTGCCGAAGAGATGATTTTTTTCTCTTTCCATTTTAAATGTCTTTTACTTCTTTTTCTTACCTGATTACTGTGGCTAGGACTTACAGTATTATGTTGAAAATAAGTGGTAAGAATGAACATTCTTGCCTTTTTCCTGGTTTGAGAGAAAAAGTTTTAATTTTTACTGTTTAGTCCGATATTAGCTGAGTTTTACACATAAAGACAATTATGCTGAGATGCATTCTTTCTAAACCTAATTTCTTGAGTTTATCATGCAAGGTTTACAATTTTGCCAAATGTCTTCTCTGCATCTCTTGAAATGATCATGTAAATTTCATCCTTCATTCTATCAACATAGTGTATCACATTAATTGATTTGCACATGTTGAAACTTTTTTGTCTCACTTATCCCAGGAATAAATTCCACTTGGGCAAAGTATTTGATACTTATAATGTGCTATTGAATTTTTTTGCTCGTATTTAATTAAAGATTTTGGTGTCTGTGTTTATCAGGGATCTTGATCTTCAATTTCTTTGTACTGTTCTTATCTGGTCTTTTCATCAGGGTAACACTGACTCATAAAATAAGTTCAGATGTGTTCTCTCTACTTAATTTGTTTAAAAGAGTTCAAGAAGGATTAGTGTCAATTCTTCTTTACATGTTTGATATCATTCACCATAAAAACATCTGAACCTGCATTTTTCTCTGCAGGGAGGTTTTTGATTATTGATTCAACCTTTTATTCATGTTCATTTATTCATTTTTTGCATGATTCAGTCTTGAAATTTTGCATGCTTCTAGAAATGTGTGTCCGCTTTCTTAGTGCACAGTTGTTCATCATAACCTCTTATGGTGCTTTTCATTCCTGTTGAACATCAGTTGTAGTATTTCCTGTCTCTGATTTTATGTTATTTCTGATTTTTTTTTATTTGAGGCTTCTCTCATCTAGTTTAATTTAGCTAAAAGTTTGTGAATTTTTTTCAATAAGCTAATTCTTGATTTCATAGCTTTTTTCATAGTTTTTTCATAAATGAAACAGTATTCTATTTCATTTATTTCTCTTCCAACTGAAAAAACAATGACCAGATAAGGAAACAATAAACAGAAAAACGACTTATAAAATGTGAGGTGATAGTTGGAGACCATGTATATAAAGGGGGTAATATTTAAAATATATAAAGAACTCTAAAATATATAAGGAAGCCAACAGAACAAACAAGATACAACAATTTAAAAAGTCACAATTAAAATTGGGCAGAGTAGTTGAATACATATTTTCCATGAAGACACAGAATTGGTGAACAGGTACATGAAAAGATGTTCCATATAATCAATCATTAGGGAAATAAAAATCACCCCATAAAGGTGATTGTTAGCTTTTTGAAAAAGAAAGATCAGTATGATGAGAATGCGGAGAAGCTGGAACCTGTGGTAGGAATGAAAATACTACAGACACAATGAGAACATTATGAAAGCACCTCAAAGGTAAAATTAGAACCCACATGTTATTAGCACATGATACACCAATCCCGCTTCTGGTACATATCAAAAATATTGAAATCAGGATCTGAATGATGTATCTGCACCTATGTTTATTAAAGCATCCTTCACAACAGCTAAGATGGAAACAACCTAAGTGTCCACCAACAGATAAAACAGATAGAGAAAATGTGGTCTTAGTCTAAATGTGTCACCATTGAAAAAGAAAGATGCCACAGCAATACAGCATATACAGTATTATAAACCAACATTATCACATTTAAAAGTAATGCATTGACATAAAAAGAAAAAGACAAACTCATGTCATTGCAGCAATATGGATGGAGCTGGAAGTGGTGATGCTCGTTGAAATTAGTCAGAAGGAAAAAGATAAATACTGATTGGTCTCACTTACATGTGAAATGTAAGTAAATCAAACAAAAAGACAAGTAATAGTCAAACTAACAAGCTGACCATAGAAATGAAATACACAACAGGAGATGGGAAGGAGTGGGGGATCAAGACAGGGGAGAGAGGAACATAAGGGAATAGGGTGACAGGTAGGTCAGGGGTAATAGGGTAATGGGAGAACCATGGGAACTACAACCATGTAAGGAAAAAGAGAGAGGAGAGAGAAAGAGAGAGGAAGGAAGGAAAGAAGGAAGGAAGGAAGGAAGGAAGGAAGGAAGGAAGGAAGGAAGGAAGGAAGGAAGGAAGGAAGGAAGGAAGGAAGGAAGGAGAGAGAGAATGAGAAAGAAAGAAATTTATGGGAATGTGGAACCTGATGACTTAAAGAGTCTGCCTGTGACCAACTGGAGGCAGCACAAGAGGAGACCACCAGCACTGTAACACTCCCAACAGAAAAAAGCTGGATCCACACTCCAGGAGCTCTGCACTAAACTCCCCTGAGAAATGTTGACTTCCCTGACCCAAACTCAATGATCCAATGGTGAGCATGCAGGGACAGGGTCGCTGGATGACTGACCGCAAGGGGCGGGGTGGTGAGGCTTTTGTTCCAAGTTGCACAGCAGTTAGAGACCTGCCCTGCTGGGTGCTTATTAACCAGACATCCAGGTGGCTCAGGGTGGCAACATGCTATAATTTGCCACCCCTGTTCCTCCTCACTCTTCCCCACCCCACTTCCCTCTACCCCATCCCTCCCCCCTGCCCCTTGCTGGGTCCCCAACATGCCCTGGCCCTCCTCTCACTGGTGGCTGCGCAGCTTGGCCTAACACATTACATTCTGCTTGCCGTGGAGAGCCTCGGGATTTTCTTTTCTAACTAAGATATAAAAGTCTAATTTAAAAAGACAGTGGCACCATGTGTGACAAGTTTCCCTGCATGTAAAGGAGAAGGCTGAGGAGTGGGGGAGCTGCTGCTCAGCCTCACTCGCTTCCACTACAGCTGTCAGCTCTTTGCAAGGGTTGCTTCTGTTCCTTCTTTCCCGGACTCCAGGCAGGGCCTGTTTGACTAGTCCACTCCCAGGCGGACATCAAATCTTATCTGTTCATTCAAGATACTTCCCACTTATTTTTACGGGAGAAAAATCAACAACTCAAGAACCATTAAAAGGGGACGAACAACAAAATGGCAGGTAGCTGCTTTCATTTTCTTTCAAAGGCTTCTGACCAGGCAGCTGGGAGCAGGCCAGCCCAGGGCTGACATACAGAATTATCTGCAGGCAGCTCGAGCCAGAGCATCTCACCTTGTGGCCCAGACCTCCCTCATCTTCTTTCCACCCATCTCAACCATCATTTTATTTTACTTGCTAGGTTTTTTCTTCACATGAACGCACGTATATTTCACCTAAATCAGTATTTTTGCTTTTAATTGCTATATTTATTTATATTACATTGGTGTCTTCACTCTATTTCCCCTACATCAAACAAAAGGCCAAGAAAGAGTAAAAGCTAACATGTTGACTATTGTAATGAAACATCCAGAAAAGGAGAGAGGAGAGGGTGAAACAGGTTATGGGTCACAGGAGATACGGTGGTGGGAGAAATATAGGGATGTAGTCAATGTTTCTAAAGGAAACTTGGTGTTGAGGGTAAGAAATACTCCTTGTGCTCTTAAAAGGGGTGTAAGGAATACTGAGTTGGGAAGGGAACCAGAGAGTATTGTGGTCAGGGCACAGATGGAAAAGAGGGCATGGTGGGGGGATTGGCTCTGGCCCCCATGCTCCACTATACAGTCTCCTGTCTGCCTCAAGAGAGGTTGCCCACCCCATAACCCTGAAAGATATACAACGAAACCCTATCACCATAGCCACACCTGTGCCCTGTGGATCCTCCCCTTCCTCTCTACTCTGCCAGCATCCAGACCCACAATGACTCTGGCTCCCAGCAGGCACAGCAAAGATTCCAGAGCAACAATCCAGACATCCACAGGATTGAAACTGAAAATGGATTATTTGTTGTGCAGAAACAAATGGTGTGGTTGTTCCCTCTGGTGCTGTGCAAACCACCCCAAGTATCATGGTAAGGTGTGCAATAGCCAGATCACAGTGTGCAAAGATTCCATTAATTCTGAGGACATCGAGAGAAGAAGATTAATTTCTTTTCCTCTGCAATCAGAGGAATTGCAGAAAATTTTCAACAGAAGGCATTTGCTCTGAATTCAGAAGATTGCATCAAATTTTGGTAGAAATGATGGGAGAAGAGGGTTCTGGCTGGAGGGAGCATTATGAATGAGGTTGGGAAGAGCAAAAATGTCAAGGAACAGTGAAGAGCTGGGTGGGACTGTATGTCAAAGAACAAATGCAGCGAGCAGCGGGGAGAGGAGAGACCGGAGACAAGGCTGAAAAATTAGGCTGGGAATGAAATGTGCTTTGTTCTCGAAGCAGTGGAGAACCAGTGGGTAGTTTTATGCAAAGAAATAACATCGGCTTCATGATTCAGAGGCAACCCTAGCAGCCCTGCGCACACCTGGCAAGACAAAGCCACTGTATGGTGGTGTGACTGGCACACATAATGAGAAAGGGTTGGATCAGGGCAATGTACAGCCATCCATCAGTCACTCAACAAACATTGCCAGTGGGGGCAGAAATCACAGGGAATAAAAATGTATGATCTATTGGAGAAGAAACAGGCCTTAATCAGATTCAGACACACAAAAAGCAAAATTGCAGTGACTTTTTAAGTGCCCATTTGGGAGGTTTGGGAATGCTTGAAAGGGGGATTTGATCTGGCCCTGGAACTGTTCCCTAAGGAAATGTCAGTTGAGCCAAGGTTTTAAAAATTAATACACATTAACTTGGCATAAAACAGAAGATTTTTCCTTGTAGAGAAATATGCAGAGTCTGTTGATGGCAGAAGCCTGACATATAGGGAGGAAATGAGAGAAATCCAGGACTGGCAAGCAAGGGTGGGTGGGCACCAGGGCCAGAGGGAGTCAGGTCGTGTAGCCCTGGGTGATGTGGGATATTTGGGGTTTTATTCCAAGAGTCAGTGGTGGACACTGAAATGATTTAAGCAAAAATAAAATGTGATGAGATGTGCTTTAAATATGTTGGGGGAGGGTCTGTTTTCAGAGATCCAAAAGCAGTTGAGAAGTTGACAATAGAAAACTAGGGAGGAAAGGTGGTGGGAGGACCCCAGGGAATACAAAGATATGAAATATATATATATGGTCTTATATATATATATATATAATTTATTTAATAAAATTTTAAAAAAAGAAAACTAGGAAGATGTGGAGTTCAGTGGGAAGAACAAGGAAAGGCAGGCAGGAAGCAGCAAGGATCTGGTGTCCTGCCAACGGGGAGAAGGTTTGCCGTGGGTCCGAGTATGATATCTGCAGCTGACAATGGCCACAGGAAAGAAACAGACCAATTCAGTGTTCTCCCTTCAAATCTGATTAGTTTGGGATTAGCTCACATGTCAATGACTGAACCAATCCCTGCCAAGAGAGTAGAGTTTCACTAATGATCCCTGGTAACATGAATATTGACTACTCATCCATGTTACCATTTAAGTTATGAGCACAAGAGATTAAGATGATGGTTTATGGGTGACATGGTGGTGGGATAACCTTCAGAAATACAGTGATGTATAGGTACATAATTGTGTGTAGACAATTTAAGAAACTTAAAAAATAAAAAAATGTTAATTATGATTAGGGAAGAGAGAGGAAATAATAAGCGACCACTGAAAGTCAGCTAGATCCTATATTATAGTATATTCTTTACACATATGAGCTCATTTAGCCAAAAATAAAGAAAAAATTAATTATGATTGGGGAGAGAAATAGGAAATAATAAGCAACCACTAAAAGCCAGCTAGGTCTTATATTATAGTATATTCTTCCCACATAGGAGCTCATTTAACCCCCCTCAGTCCCAACCATAAATTGCACTCTAGCCCTTGGCTACCTCCCAGTCTCCTGATGCTCTACCCCTGCAGGGCTTACCAAATTGTATTCCTTTTTTCCCATTTTACTGATGCAGAAACTAAGGTTCAAGGAAGTCAGATAATTTGCACACCATTACACTAGCAATAAGTGGTGAAGATTTTATCACATATTAAATTTCAAAACTCCCCTTTCTCTGACCTCCACCAGTTTTTAAAATTAAGACTTTTTGCAAGAAGAATAGGCTGTTTTATAAGAGCATGCATGCACATACACACACACATATTTAAACAATGATCATTTTGCAAATATTCTCATTTTGAGCTCTTTGCTCTTGCTTTGTTGTATCCATTGATATGTTTACTTTGTAATCACAGAAGTTTCAACTTTTTTTCTATAACCAGGTTGCATACATTTTAATTGTTTCTATGTTCTTGATAATCTCTTTTTAATGACTATGTAACATTTCAGTGTGGGGCCATACAACGAGTAGGCAAACTGACTTAAAACTTTCCCCACTGTGAGAGGTCATTTCCAATGTTACATAATAGAAGCAATGCTCCCCACAAGAGTTTTCAGGCACATCAAGTATTTTTTGCCTTTCATTGAATTGTTTCTCCATTTTACATACCAGTAGGAAAAGTCCTAGTCCAACAGGTAGAAAGCATCTTACAAATCTGCCCAGTAAGTCCTGACCAATTGCTCTGCAAAGCATTTCATCAATACTTCCCACCACACAGTCCATAAGCTGACAGTTAATACTGCTGGCGGGCAGATCTGGGCTCCAGGTGACTGCCACTTTTTATTGTGTAACAGAGATAAAATGGAACCTCTATGGAATTTCTTCTGATAACCAGCGAAGCTGAACATTTTCAACTCTTCTTAGTTGTGTTTTCTCGCATGAAGTGTTCTGTTCACAAGCTTTGGATGGTGGGGTTTCAGGTGATACAGCCAAGCAAGGGGCCTGGGAGCTGCATCCACTTAAAGGGAGGACACTTTGAAATGGAAACTACTCCCCCTGACACGTGGGTTTCTGAAGGGTGGCTGAGTCCTTCTTGAGCACATGGTAAGGAGGCCATAGACAGGAGGATCCTTAATGGGGTTGTTGGGGAGATATTGTTACCGAGAATTATTTGACTCATTCCAAGCTGTAAATTCATTTCTTAGCCCAGTTTTACCATGTACCATAGATAACCAGAGTTGTGTAAACAAATGTCACCAGGGCACATGAACCAAGCTAAATTAGACTTAAAAAATACTAAGAATCTCTGCAGTCACTCAATTCTTGTATATATCATACCCAAGATAACTCTTGACCTCCCCAAACTTATCCACATGTGCATACACAAAAAACACACATACATATAGACACACACATGCACATAAATGTACACACATATGTACCCATGCATAGACACAGGCTCATATACACACATGCACACATATACAGGACTTATTGGTCAGGACTTATTGGGCACTGTGTATACATAGGCATGCATGTACATTTGTGTGTACATACATGTGCACATGACCATACACAGAAAGAACATGAATGTGTGTACATATCATATATCCACATGCACACAAAACATACATAAGGGTTGTCTGAGAGAAATTTGGCCCATATTTCATTCAAATCAAGTCAGAGGGTATGGAAAAGATGTTGACACAATTGTCAGAAATAAGATAGATGATTGCTTGAAAAAAATGAACATTATTTTTTCTTTAATGATTCTCCAAGTCTATTTTGGGAGATTTCAGTTGCTTCCATGTCCTCGCAATTATAAATAGTGCTGCAATAAACATCTGAGTATAGGTGTCTCTTTGTACCCACATTGAAGTCACCTTTGGGTAAATTCCAGGAGAGCAATTGCTGGGTCAAATGGTAGTTCCATTTTCATTAATTTGAGGGTCCTCCACACAGCTTTCCATAGAGGTTGGACCAGTTTACATTCCCACCAGCAGTGTAAGAGTGTCCCCTTCTCTCCGTATCCTCACCAGCACCTGTTATTGCTCGTTCTTTGAATGTGGGCCCTTCAGTCCCAAAACAAATGACTGGATGAAAAAGATGTGGTACATATACATAATGGAATATTACTCATCAATTAAAATGACAAATTAGATGATTTTATGATAACATGGATGAACTTAGAAGAATTTGTATTAGCAGAAACAAGTCAAAAAGAAAAAAACAGAAACCAAATGGTTTCACTACTATATGGGACATGGGAAAGATAAACAAAAATTCATGAAGAAAAGTCAAAACAAGCCAATAAGCAAATTGAAGTACACAACCTGGGGGGTATGGGACAGGGTGGGAACAGTCAGGAAGGGGAGGTAAACCCCAGAGATCACTGAGATGTAAAATTCATATATAAATAAAGTATTTAAAAAAATTTTTTATAAAAAATGATTCCCCAAGTCTAATGGGCAGTATTTACTGGCATCTACACACAAAGTAAAAAGCAAAGCTACAGAAAAGAGGGGTTCACTGACAGCTTCTGGATCACTGATGATCTTCCTCGCTGAGGAGGTATGGGGGTTATTGAACAATCCAGTGGGAATTGAAAATGAATAAACACACAATCAAAATCAAGAGAAAAACCAATAGGGGTGAGGACTTGGTGACTCCAGATTGTAAAAGGCTGTTAAAAAGCAACCTCAGTCCTTGATTCTCAGTGATTCCTAATGACTCAAATACCTAGAAGCTTCTGCAAGCCAGAGATGCCTGCTGACCTTGCAAAGTGAGGTTGGCCAGCCTTTTCTATGTCTGCACCTTCAGCCCCTCTGCATACCCAGCTCTGGGGCTTCACCATGAAGGAGACTGGTGGCAGCTAAGAGGACCAGGGGTTGGACCAGATTCAGGGGACTGACCACAAAGCTTGTGCACTATTTCTGCCCATTCTGAAGAAGCAATGGTCAACAAGTCAGGGCCATGTCTCAGGGAACTTCTCCACACATGGTCTCTCTTTTTTTTTAAAAAAAAAAAAAAGATTTTTTTTTTTTTTGGGAGACGAGGTCTCGCTATTTTTGCCCATGGAACTGCAGGCTCTCGTTACCATGGACTCAAGAAATCCCCAGCCTCAGCTTCCCAGGTAGCTGGGATTACAGGCGCATGCCACCATGCCCAGATATTTTTTTGGAACTAGGTCTCACTATGGGCCCAAGGCGGAACTCGAACTGCGATCCCTAGCCCCGGCCACTTCATAGGCTGAAGCTTACAGGCACAAGCCACTGCGCCTGGCCTAAAAAAAAAAAAGCTTTTTTGAATTATTTTTTATTGTGTAATTATCATACAACATTGGTCATGTTTGTATGGTTGTACTGTACCCCTTATTCCCCACTTTATCCTCCCCTTTCCCCCTTTCTCCTTCTGATCACTCCAGCTCCTCTCACTACAAGCTGTTGGTCCATGTTTGACCCACCGTCTTTTCTTTTTCTGGAATCATGTCCTTTTCTTTCCTGGGTGCGGAATTGCACTCCTGGACAGCAACAGACCAGGCTGCTTAGATCTCCGAGTAACTGAGGCAGATTGTCAGGCCTAGTATGTTGGGAACTTATAGTGGGGATGTGGTGGCTTCTCCAGGTTCCTCTCTGGTGTCAATCACCAGTTGCTGGTTCTGTGTCGTACAATTCTCATCTCTGGGTTTCGGAATCCAACTTCCAATCACTGGCAGTAGAGGTGTTCCCTGCTGGGGACAGACTTCCCCAAGTGGTTGGTCTCTCCTCTCCTCTCCCTGTTGGCACTTCTACCATGGAGTCACTAACAATCATTGTGGCTTTCTTCCCCCATTGATTGGTGAAGGAGGGAGCCACTTTCATGTTCCATATTACTGTGGGCCTGGAGTTTGATTCCCCAGTACCAGAGATGATGTAGGCAGGAATCTGTGACAGGTCACCTTGGTCGTTGGTTTTACCTTCCTGTCTCAGTGGTTCCCAACATACTGCTTGTAGCACCCAAGCAGTGAGACACGTTTTAGATTTTCACTGAGCAAACATTTTGAGGGCTGGCTGTCTGTGTAAACTTCTCCCCAATTCATATGCCAATATCTTTGCCCCAGTGTCAAGATGTTGGGAGGCAGGGTCTGTGGGAAGTGACTAGGTCCCACTGAGTTCTCATGAATGGCATCAATGCCCTGATCAGAGGCCCCTAAGCGCTCCTGGGTCCCTCCCACTGTACAATGAACCAGCACGAACCTGGACATCTCTGAACCAGGAAGTGAAGCCTCTTCAGACATGGAATCCCTCAGCACCTTGACCTTGCACCTTCAGCCTCCAGAACTGTGGAACTAAACAGGTGTCTACAAACCAGTCTGTTATACCCACCAAAAAGGATCAAGACAATGCCTGCTCTATGCGAGCCCCTGCACTCTGAGTAACACACAGCACGTACTTCCAGTGCCTGTAGGAAAGAGAAGGTATACTTTAATTAAAATAAGGCATGAAACATCTTTCCTTAGAAGGTAAGTGGGGCTAGGTGGAGGTACTCTGGAGAGGCTCAGGAGATTCTTGACTTTCTCTGGAAGGCAGTGGGGCTGAGAGAGTTTTCCTGTCTTGCACAAGCTCATACAGCTAACAAGGGCAGAGCTGACACATCATCTGCCAAATACCTGCAGCTTGCTGGGTGTCGGTTTTCCTTTCTGGGAAGTAGAATAATGATAATTACCCCATAGGTCCATTGTACAAGTCAAGTTAGAGGATGCTTATGGAGATATTTTTATGAAATGAAAGAGCCCAGTAAGTGCTACCAGGGTTAGTTGTCATTGCCATTCCAGGTTGTGAGGGACAAAGGAGACACAGAGGTCAAACAGAAGTGCCATGTGATCTTTTATCTGACTTACTTTCTACGTGCAACTCTACGTGCAGAGTTGACTAAAATGCGCCTGGCCTACTTTGTGTTTGGCATTATGGTAGGCTCTAGGAATACAGCGCCTAACACAGAAAACCCATCAGTGATATGTTCCTTCATTGATAAATCACCTTCATCCCTGCTACCCAGACAGTGTTGAGGCAACAGGAGTGCGCACAGCAAGAAGAGTGACCTGCTTCGGAGGAGCAGAGAAGACTCTACTGAGCAAGGATCATAGTGCTAGAGGATGGGTAGGAGTTCCAGACAGAGGGACACACATGTGAGGAGGATCCTGAGCCCAAACAGCTGAAGCTGACTGTTAACCACAGACCTCAGTATCGGAGGGCTGGGGGCAAAGAGGCACCATAAAGATTTTAATGCATGGGAGTGTCATCATGACACTGTTCTAAAAGTGCTGCTTCTAAAAGTGTCTTACTGTATTGGGACTGAATGGGGAAAGAGACAAGTTTAGAAAGGGAAAGACCAGTGCTGAAACAATTGCTCTGGT
The DNA here is from genome assembly GCA_004024945.1 of Uropsilus gracilis. Taxonomy (NCBI): domain Eukaryota; kingdom Metazoa; phylum Chordata; class Mammalia; order Eulipotyphla; family Talpidae; genus Uropsilus; species Uropsilus gracilis. Next base: position 80,546 of record PVHY01003972.1, read on the forward strand.
CCACAAATAAGAGGCCAGGGCTCAGTCCAGTTTGCAGCAACAGAGAAGGAACCCTGTAAGGTCAAGGCTGGAGAAAGTACATGAATGCATCCTTGCCAGCAGACTATGGGTTCCCACCCCCAGCGAACTCCTTGAACAGGAAGTCTTAAGGAAACGCCTTTTCTAGATGCTATTCCACCCTTAAGTGGTGACCTCCTTAAGCTCTCCAGAGGGGTGTGCAGAGATGCTTGGGAAAGAAAAATGCTTGAATATAATCCAGGATCATTTTTTAAAAGTATCACTCCGTCTTGTTCTCTAATTTTGAGAGTCTCAGATGAAGACAATGTTGGGAACAGACTAACCAAAGTCACCCTATTTGCTTAAAACCTCCATTTTGAGACCAGTGCCCTCTCTTTTCCTTCCATGTGGCAGGAAAATACCTGCCACAGCTGACTGGTCTGAGATCTTGTTTCTGCCTTCCCTTATTCCTGGTTGTTCCTGATAACTGTCTTGTCACCTGATAGATGATGGACAACAACATTGTCCACCTGATAGATGATGGATGCCAGCGTTGTCCTCCTGGTAGACAGTGGATGTCAGCATTATTGGAAACCCACAGTTATGCGAATGTGTACCACCATTGTGGGAACATGTCCTGTAGTTATGGGAACATGTCCTATACCTGCTTGCTTGCCTCACAATAGGGGACCATGGTGTTTTTGCCCTATAAAAGTCTGTAACAGAGATTACTCAAGGTCTCTTTCACCAAGCTGGCTTTGGGGACACTGGTGGTCCACACCTGCAGCCTTGAACTTCAATCAGAGTCCTTGTGTCTTGTTGAGTGGCCTGCAACTCACAACACTAAGAACAGGAGAAGTTGAGTTCATTGTTGGCATTGGGCAGGATTTGAGTGGAGTTTCAGGGCAAGAGGATGTAAAGGGAAGAAGGGACCAGGCAGGAAGGAGCCAGGGCCCCTAAGTCTGCCAGGAAACCCTAAGATGCAAAAGGATGAAAAATCACTACTGCTAGTACATTCTGAAACAAATTTCAAATAGAATCATTTTGCTTTTCATACTTCTGCAGAAACCAGTCTGAAGAATCTGACACTTAATGACCCAAATGTTTCCGAAATACCCCACAACAGGCAACCCGACCTGTACTACACCACCCAGACCATAGCTACCTGAAGGCAATGTCACACCCAGGAGGAGGCAGGCCGTGCTGTCCAGTTGGCATCCATTTTTTCCCCCTGCACATCAGTGGGGACATCCTCGTTGCTCTCCCAGAGAAATTCCTCCCTCACCGCTTCATGTCTCATTGTTCAAGGGCCCATAGCACCCCTGCCTAGGACAGAGGGCAGAGATGAAACTCTTCTCCCTCTGGGTCACACAGAGAACATTTATATCATGATTTATAGCATGATTTTTGCCCCCAAGATCTCAGTAGCTGTAGGTCAATGACCTCATCTAAGAAATGGAGAAACTGGGCCCCAGCTGGGCACATGAGGAAGTAGCAGGTTACCTAAAAGCTGAACCGGAGATGAAGGAGATACCTGGATGGGAATAAAGGAGCAGGACTGAAGTCATGACCCCAACATAGGCAGTGCATTTGTCCCCAACATGGGCAATAAAATTCATAAAATTCAGGCATTGCCATTAGCTGTGTCTGAAAAACACAGAGGCCTAAACAGGATAAGGGTACCTTTACTTTGTTGAAAACCCCGGCTGGAAAAGAAAAAAATGTAGCACCAAGAGGGTGTGTGAAGGGAAATTGATTGGAACCTCTGGTTTTCAGGGTGAAAAAAAGGAAGTAAAAGGAAAAAAGCAGAGACTTGAGAGAAAGACTTTTGGGGAGAGGAGAGACATGAGAATGGTGGGCAGGTAAAGAGCCCATGGCCAGGCTGGGCAGAAGCCCCTTGGAAGAGTGAGTTGGTACCTCAGGATAGCAAGGGATTTGTGTATCAGCATTTGTTGAAAAAGTCTGAAGAGCCTTGGAGAAGTCAAGCAGCTCAGAACACTGGAGAGAGAATTAGCTAGCAAAGAGAAGACACTGGAGAAAGACTGGACTCTGCAGAGTACCTGCCTCAGGTTTGGAGGGGCACAGGGGTGCCATCTTGGACATGTGTCTTTGGGGCCTTTAGGACTAAAAATGGTGACTGGGGTTAATTTCCCTTGTAAATAAAACCCTGTTGTTAACTTGCATTTTGACTGGCAACTGCTTCATGCGTGTGGTACAAACCTGAGGGGACCTGGGTGGCAGAAACTACATCTTAAAGGTGCTGCTTTTTCCCTGTGACTGGTCTGTTAGTTAGAGGTTTCTGCCCTATTTTGAGCCAATTTCAGGACTAGATGTCAGATGCAGATGAAACCGGTCTACAAGCTCACTTCAGCAGAAGCCTGAACTCGTTCTGATTCCTGTGAGTGTAAATCACAAAATAGAGGTTGTCCTGTCCAAAGGCAAGAGAGCTGGTGCCTTAGTGGTACCCATAGTTACTGGCCATGGGCTGCACCCTGTGACAGGCAAGGAGCTTAATCTGCCAGTTGTCTCGGAGCCAGTGGTTCCATTGGCCAAGGTCAATCTCTCATGGAAGAATGCAAAAGGGACCCATTAATTACCAACATCTTCAGTAGGTGGGGAAGGGGGATGTATTTGGTCCACCCTGGACCCAACATGGGTCCTGTATGGGTTCCCAAGAGCATGTGGTAGAGTCTGTGACTCTCAAATGATGCTTCCATGATAAGGAGGTAGTAAGGGGTCATATTCTAAGGGTCCCACTTTCTGTATCAACCACTCTCCTTAGGTGTGGCCTTGGGTGAGTGATATCCCTTCCCTGACCCCCCTCCAGCTCTAACCCCTCCAACTCTGACCCCCCCTCCAGTTCTGACACCCCCCCTCCAGCTAAATGAGATTACTGGTCATTTGGGTTTTACATATTCCCTGTGTTTCTAATAAGGATCCTGAACTCCTGTTAACTGAGAGTCTGTCTGGAGAGTTTCCACAACCAAAAATTACAACATTTGGATCTATGCTACCTGGGAACCCAACAGTGTGTACTTGGTAGAAATTTCAGGCATAGAGTGTGAGAGGGGATGGAGTGAGGACCTCAGGTAGATACTGTGGTATCTTCCAGGCCAGTAAATCTGAACGGCCATCTTTGCACCTCCAGGACCCAGCAGCAACTGGCATTTAAAGTCCATCTGGAGAAAGAGAAAAAGAAAGAAGAAGGCAGGAAGAGAAAGAGGAGGGGGGCAGGACACCTGGACAAGGACAGTACACCCTCATTTAACATCCTCCGTAAGCTTTTGGAAACTTTAAACAAAACAGCATATTATGAAACCAAAGGAAGAGGTTCCTGTGGCAGATTTCTAGTTACAATAACCTCACCAAATGTCTAAAGACAGATCCCATTTTTCATATCAAATGATCTTTGTGGTAGTCATTCACTGCGCCTCTCTCAACATACTTGAAGTTCAAGTTCATGGCAACTTGGGATGCCAGTGGGACCCAACCCTGAGTGTACCTCATAAGGTACACTCAACTCACACCCATGCTCGCTTAAACTGCAACAACAAACTTGACTTGCACATCTTGGGATGTGGAAGGAAACTCGATTTACCGGACTAAATCCAGGCAGACATGGGGAGAACCTGCAAGCTACACACACACTGCAGTCCTGGCTGAACACCTTTTGCCATTTTTCTCATCAAATGATAAGGATGTGAAGAAAACATTGCTCGAGGTCTGCTGTATCTGGGAAGCACTGCGGTAGTTTTTTTTTTCCTCTTAATTCCCAAAATTCTCTAAGTTTGAGTAACAATGTGGTTGTGTCTAAACACATATGAATGAGCTTACAAAACTGGAAGGCAGAGAAGGAGGAGGAAAAGCAGAAGAGACCCACAGGCCCAGATCCCATTTAAAGCCATGGAAGTGTGGTCAGCAAGGCAGTGATGTCAAGAAACCAGGTGGAAAAGGAGGGAAACAGTCTTGAATTTGGCAACAAGAGATGGCAACTCCATGGACAAGAGGTGATGAATTTCAGGGACTTGGTGCATCCTTGTGGTCAGGCTTTCCCGTGGATAGGCTGGCAGGGGTTGCAGGGTGGGAGGGGGGAATTGAATAGCAGGCAAGTTTAGAAATGAAGGCCACCAAGTATCCCACACGAGGAAGTGAGCTCTGCTCCAGTGGCCCCCTCCCAAGTCAAGGATTAGAACGAATGGTAAAAACACTCCATATGTTCTGATTAGCTACAAGCTCATTATCATGCTTCGCCTTGCCGTGTAACCCTTCAGTTAATGAACCTGGTGCTGGAGCAAATGAGTCCACGAAGGGAGAGGGGCCTCCAAGTGTGGCCCCCGTGTGGTAAGGTTGTTGGTTGGTTTTTTTCATTTGTGATGCCCCCTCACCCCCACCCCAGTTAGAGAACAAGCTAAGGGAAAAGAGGAGGAAAGAGACAGAACTTGAAACAGCCTCCAAATCCGAACAACAAAAACAGCAATCGCTATATTTCAAAGCCAGTGCAAATTAGACTAAGCGGCCGCAGAAGCCAAATGGAAATCGTAATTCTTCCAGTCCCTTGCTGCTCCGACACGTGTAATAGGTTTGGCAGAGAGTCAGGGAAAACGGGGGCCAAGCCACGGCATGTTCGAAAGAATCTAAAGGCTGCTCACTGTGGGGAAGCCAGATTCTTCCACAGCTCAGAGGAGGGACGTTTGAACTGGGCTGGACTGAGTCAAATGTGGCAGAGAAGGAGGGCACAGGTATCAGGGACATGAAAGCCCCGGATAAGGAGCAACCTGTCAGCATGATCCCCAGTCCATGGGGAGAAGACTACAAATCACACAGGACCAGAGACAGTGCATCAATCTTATCCCAGGGAGGCTCTCCATGGAGGAAGCTGGAAGTACTCCTGGAATCCAGAAGGAAGAGGAAGAAGAAAGGACTCTGGGACTAACACTTGCCCTACTTCCTTCAAAAACTCTGCTGGGCTTTCTGTTTAACCTTCTAGTACAGTCACCTGGTCATCCCTTCCCAGAGTAAGGAATGGAGGACCAGCAAGCTTGAGTGATTTGCCAATACTCATCAAGCTGGGAAATTGTGAAAGTTGGGATTTGAACTGAGTCATAACCACAAAGCTCTCTCTTGTCCCAGGGGGCAGCAAACTTTCTGTGAAAAACCAGAAAGCAAACTTCTTCAGCTTTGCAGGTCAAGAGGTCTCTATGGAAACTACTCCACTCTGTTAATGTAGTGATAAGCCACGGTGTCACAGACTATATGTGAATCAGTGGGCATGACTGTGTTTCAATAAAACTTTATTTATAAGAGTAAGCAGTGGGTCAAAGTTGATATGCAGGCCATAGTTTACCATCCCTAGCCCACAATAAAGAAAATAAAAGGATATTACAGATATCCCCTTTTTTTTTGGGGGGGGGGTGAAGGAACCTTAAGACTGCAGCATAAGTAGCCAGAATAGTGAACTGACTCCCTAACAGCTGTCTCTGTGATATCAAGGTTAGAGCTCAGAATTCAAGAGACAGTCTTGTGTAATCCTCCCATGCTGGTTAGGGAATCTGAAGCAAATTATTTTCCCTTTCTTAACCTTTGTTTCTTCGTGTAGTAAGCAGAGTTAATAGCTGAGACAGCCTCAGACATTTTCTAAGAATTAAACCAGCTCACCCTTAAAATGTGCTCAACATTATCCCCAAGATATTTTTCACTTTCAGTAAATATCAGTTTCAATTATATCAGCAGATCCTTACTCACCAACCATCCTGAAAAACAACTCTCATTACCTGTGCATGTTGGGTGAGCTGGCCAGTCTCTGTAAAGTAAAAAGGCCAATGCTCGGGTCAGGTGCTGGGAGGGCTGTGTACCAGGGAACACATGGCTTCTGAGTCTAGAGCACATTCTCAGTTCCCACCCACCCCCCGCACCCTCTCCCACATGGGGATCAAGAACTACCCAATGGCAGAAACTGTGAGCAGACCCAAGTCAAGGCATCCAATCCCTCACAATGTGGTCTGCAGAGTCCCAAATAACATGCCAGAGGTTCTGGTGGGTGGGGGGATGGCCACAGCAGCTCTCCAGAGGCTGTGCTCCTGATTTTGACACTCTTGGATATCCTGCCTGGTGTGAAAGCCTACTTCCCCCGTTAACACTGCTTACTGAGGAAGTCTGTGGGCACAGAGCGGGGAGCAGCTCTCCTCCCTCAGCTCTGCACTGCACAAGGCCATGACAGGAAAGAGACAATGACATTTCACCCTTCAGGGGATCAGGCAGCAGAGCAGCCATGTTCAGATGTTCCAGGGCTCAGTTTCAAGAGCTCAAATCATGGACCAAAAGTGCCAATAAAGAGGTCTTTATCCACAATTCAGTGGCCTTTGCAAAAAGCCACTGCCTTTCTTGATTCCTGGTGCAGGTCCCTATTTCTTCAATTTGCTGCAACAAATCACCACAAACTAAGTGATTTAAAAAATATTTCCTCACAGTCTTGGAGGCCAGAAATTTGAAACCCTCTGTCACTGGGACCAGACTCCACCTAGGGTGGGGGGGGTCAGTTCTCTCCCCATTTCTGGGGGCCATCTGGCATTCAGGACCCCATCCCTTCAGGCACTTGTTCCATCTTCACATCACCTATTCCTCTGTGTGTTTCTCTCTTATAGGAACACTCATCACTGGACTTGGGCCACCTAGAACATTCGAGCTGACCATCTGATTCCAAGGATCTGAGCACATATGCAAAGACTCTCTTCCTAATCAGAGTCCTAGGCATAGGAGATTGGGGTGCAGACGATATCCTTTCACGAGAAATTTTCAATCCACTATAGAGTGTCCCATTGTGTGATTCAGAATCAAAACGATGTTGCCTGATTCCAGAAGGCCCCGGAATGTGAGCAGGTGACAAGGCACTAGGGATCATTTGTAAGCACCCTACTCTCCAGCACCTTCATTTTTTCCTATGAGAAGCTAATTGTCTCATCCTACATTGCTCATCTGGGTGCAGCAGTTGCTGAAGCTAGAATCCAGGCCTCCCAGCCCAGTCCTTTCTCCATGTATTCTTCTATACTTCTCCCTATAGAAATAAACACAACTTCAATTCTCTGCCTCTCATGTTCCTGCCTAGTCTGATTAGGTCAACTGCAGCCAGCTCAACGTGACTGTGCTTTTATAAGATGCACCATGCTGTCATGTTGGGTGAATGTCATCTTTTCTCTGGAACTTGCACAGCAACAGACTCCAACTTGGTGCTGGACGCAGTTTTCAGAGCACTGAACCTTGGTGGATGCCACAGATTCCTCTTCCTCTGTCCTCTATGCTCAAAGGACAATTTCCAGGCACCCATGGACACAGAAAAGAGTTAACCTGAATCTAGGCATAAAAACAAAGAGAAGGTCCCCCCTCTGGTTTTTATTTGGGGGGGGTTGGTACCCCTAGGGGAACATGCACCATCCCATAGAGATGGCAAAAAAAATAAATAAACAAGAGACTGGGGCTTGAAGGGGGTAGTCAAGCTCCTGGAGTTTACAGAAAATTGATGCCATGCATAGTGTGTTGCAAACACACTGTATGAGCACATTTTCATGAAAAAATAAATGATCGATCAATAAATATCTATTAAGTGCCTATCACGCATTCCAGGCCAGATAAGTGGAGCTGATAGTTTAAAGGAGTTTACTTAAGGCAAACATTTCTTTGTTTATCTACCCAGCTATTATGGGAACTTGGCAAAAAATATGTCACTGATATAAGAAATGTCTTCAGCAGATGGGGCAGTGAGACTAGCTGGAATAATGAACAGCTCTGGGGACTATGGGGAACAGGACCTTAGCTATGTGGAAGCTGAAGTGTGTCCTTCCGAAGTCTGTTGCTAGAGGGAGCCACAGAGAACACACCCCTGGAGGAACCTGGCTGTAGGATGGTGGAAAACTGGAGGACTGGCTTTTGACAGAACTTCACTGTCTCCATCTGGGACGAGTGGGTTCTTGTTGAAGGGGATGCCCAGAAACCCCCACTGTCTGTCAACAGCTACATACTTATTGAAGCCATACATTTAATAATGAACATGTGTGTTCCATGATGTATTCCCTTCATTAAAAGTTAATGCAGGGGGAGGGGATAAAAATCAGGGAAGGGAAGAGCTCAAGAGATTAAGATGATGGTTCATGGAAGACAATGTGGTGGGAGAACATCGGGGCAGACAAAGAGGGGGAAAAATATATATGTAGGTAGGTAGGTAATCAATTTTTTAATTAATTTAAAAAACCAAAAATAAATTAATACAATGTGGGATGAGGACTTGACATCATCCAGGGGAAGGAATGAAGGGCATTCAAAGTGTTTAGTATAACGTGGGAAATACTTGGAAAACACCCAACAGATTTCGGCCATCATTGTCAAGGGGGCCCTTGTGTGGCACTAACTCGTTAGAGGGGGTGCAGAAGAAGTCATGAGGGATGTGGTGTGTCTTCTCCCTTATCCCCATTTCAATTCAACATGCTTCTTGGAAAGGCCGAGCTATTCTTGCCTCTGACTCTCAGCCCTGGGCCTCTGCCTGATCAGGAGCATATACAAGATGAAAGATGGATGTGGGGGAAACCTTGTGACCCCCCCCAACAGGGTAGAATGAGACCACTTGCCAACACATCAGGATATTTGATTCTCCTTTGTTGAAAAAGACATAGCTCTTGCCTAGACGTTAGCATTTGCATCTGAGAAATAGGGGTGTTTGACCAGCTGATCTCAGTAATCCATTTTGGTCCATTTGAATGTCAATGATTCCATGACTATTTAAAGTTCTAAGTCTTAATTAAATTGTACTCACATTGGTGTTATCATGCTAGATTTCCAAGCTACTTAAAGGTGAATATGATCCATTGCCCTAGAAATTTTCCAGTCTAATGAAGGAAAAAGAGCTCACACCTCATAGAAACACATTAGAGTAATTAAAGAGCTAAATAACAATAATAATAACAATAATAAATAGTACATTTCCTGTGACTGAAGATAATGCTGAACAAGAGATTATTTTTCACAAAATAAATGATGCAGCTTAGGGGTCAGAAACCACTGCTTAGGAGCCAAATTCAGCCCCCACTTGATTTTCTTGGAACAGAGGCACCCCACTAGTTTGAGTATTGTCTGTGACCACTTGCAGGCTTGAGTGGCTGCTACAGAAAACATCTGGCTCAAAGTCTGAAACATTTACTATTTTTTTCTCTGCTAGAAGCTCACTGATGCCTGTTCTTTGTGGGAAAAGACTCTGTCTTCAAAGGAGGTTTCACTGTGGTAAACTACAGAGGTTTCTTTGGTGGCCTTGTCCCTTTCCCCCCACTGATTTCCCTCAGCTGCAATGTGCTTGAAAGAGTTCTAGCTTAATCAATCAAAAAAGACAATGACAAACATATGTCATTCACAGCAACATGGATGGAGCTAGAGAGAAGCATGTTAGAGGAAATAAGCCAGAAAGAAAAAGAGAAATGCTGGATGGTCTCACTTATATGAAGGATATAGAGGAAATAAACAAATAGACAAGAATAATTTAAAACTGTAAACATAACTGAAGCATAGAGCAAGAGAAGAGGAAGGGGGAAAATCAGGGGAGGGATGGGCACAAGAGATTAAAATGATTCATGGGTGTTAAGGTGGTGGGAGAAACTTGGGGTAAACAATGATGTATATATGTACAATCAATTAAAAAATACATTTTTTTAAAAATGGAGAACTAATCCTTACTCCCAAAAAGAAAGAAAGAACTCTAACTTTAGAGAAATGGGGACCTTTAAATAAATCCTGACTCTGTTTTCATCTCTCTCTAACTCTCAGTCCTCTTGTCTTTTGCATACTGACTACAAAATGAATGTGAGAACTAGAGATGATAGCTGTAAAGCATCCAGGACATACTAAACTCTCCATAAATACTAGTTATCTTTATAGTTCCAGGTAGTTCACTGCCATTAATGAAGTCTGATATCACAGGAGGCAATCTGTCCACAAGGCAAGCTTTACTCCTTCCAAAAGTCCCAGTATCTGTTCCCATAAAAATTTACATTTTCTTTTTCTGGGAAAAGTGGGGTCCTAATTTTCCCCTGTAGAAGCATGAATCCAATTACATGCTGCCCTTCCAGGCTGCATGGCCCTCTCTGCACTCATTCTCCTCTGATCCGCGTGAGCAGCTCCATCTGCCAGTGCTGATCTACCAACCTGGCATCCTGGCTTTGACCTCCTGCTGCCTTACTGGTTCCTCAGAAGCACAATGGACTTTTTGGATTGGGACTTATTCTATAGACTTCACTCTGCCCCTGACATGGCTGGGCTGTAAACCTGACAATGTTCTGTAGTTAGGGCATCCTGGGAGCCCAGAGATGCTGGGTCCCAACTTTATCCTCATTTTCATGCTTCTGCTGTCCTTGGTAAATCCACAGAACACACTTTTCCTTTCTTCACTCACTGTTTTTCCAAATATAGAGAGAAGAAACAGGTTCCAAATGCAAACCCAATACCAGTGTAAAAACCTGAGAATGAATGCAAAGGTAGAGATGAACTCCAGAAGTATCAACAACGATCAGCAAAACAATGGTCCCAAAAAGATGTCTAGACCCCAATATCTACAGTCTGTAAATATATTACATTCCATGACAGACATGACTGGGCAGATATGATTATATTAAGGACTGTGAGATGAAGGGATTGTTTTAAATGATCTGGGTGGGTCAACATCACCAGAAGAGTCCTTCAGAGAGGAAAAGTTAAGATAGGTCAGAGAAATATAAGGGGAAAAGGACTCGACCTGTTAGAAGAAGGACAAAGAGTAATAAGTCAGGAAATGCAGAGGGTAAGCGGATTCTACCTTAGGGTTTATAGAAGGGACTATGGCACTTTCTACATCTTGATTTTAGCCCCACTGAGTACTAGGTCAATCTTCTTAAATATAGAACTTTAATATGATAGATGTGTGTTGTTTTAAGCCATTAAATGTGTAATCATTTGCTTTAGCAGCAACAGAAAATTCAAGGACACTCAAGAAAACACTCGAGATAAAACAGACAAGAAGATGAAAAGAGGGAGGGTTTATCAAGAAAATCCATGCTGGTTAGAGTTTCAAAAGGTTAAAGGTGGCTAATGGCTTTCAGAACTGGGGGATATTAAAAGAAATGAGAATTTTAAAAGGGGGCTGGGGGACAAAGAAAAAGAAATCCTGATCCTATGTCAGTTACTTACCAGTCCTTAGCTTCCATTTCTAGCTCTATCCTCCCACCATCGTCAACAAGCACCAACATATCCAACAATATCTAGATCAAATCATGTCCACCACATCATTCTCCTGTTTAACCCTTTCTCCTCATTCTCCAAATCTTTGCAATAAAGTATAAAATTGCCTGAAAAGCATTATAGACCTCCAGTCAACTCTCTAACACTGCGTCCTGCAACTTCTCCCAAAATACACTCACCAGCCCAAGCACAAGGCTCTCTAAACTGGCATAAATGATGCATTCATTTCTTTTATGGCCCCACACATCCCACAGACTCTTCTACTTCTTGACTTGCCTTTGACCAGCTTGCAATCCCTACAACAATCTCCGGACCCAGTTCTAATACCTTCCTCCTTGGGGTGCTTTCTCGGATGAGTGCCATTCTCAGCCTTGGCTTTCTCTGTGATTAGCGTGTGTGCTTCTCCATGGCCCACCCTGTGCTTCTCAGGAAAGGGCACATGGGCTCCAAGCTCTCAGTGAATGGAATCTCAACTTCCCTCCTTGAGTAAGTAGGAGGTCTTCATTCTGGTTTGGGCTAAGAATCCCCCTGACATCCAAGACTAGGAAGACAGAACTGACCTTTTACTATCAAACATGTAACCAAGGACCAAAGGAACAAACAGATGACCACAGAACTTTACTGCAAGTGGGCTGTTATTTGTCCACAGGTATCTATAAGGTACTTGCATGCAGTTAGTGTGATTGGGGAGCTGAACTTTGGACTTTATTCCATTTCTATTAGTTTCAGTGCATATTCAGATAGCCCCGGGTGGTTACAGAATACCAGGTTGGATAAAGCAGCTAGTGCAAAGGTGAGGCAAATAGCAATATAAGCAAAACATCAAATCCAAATGGATGGAGGGTCAGGATTTCTGAAGGCACTATGCATTAGTATTGGGATTGAGCAATCCATAATGTAGATGGCAGATGGTGGGAACCAAGTTTTTCAGTTTAGGTTGGGTGGTTACAGAGAAGCAAAGGAACAGAGCTGGGGTGAGCATGTACTAATGGATCAGTGCTCAACACAGAAGTATGAACTCACATTCAGCTTAACATAGCAACAGATGTTTGCAGACAAAGTATTCATTGGTATGTGAATATTTATCTTGGAGCACACACTTGGAAACCCCGGCCTTACCCCCTGAGAGGGTCTCAAAGTAGGGGCACATCAGTAACAACAAGCATAGCAAATATCCAGATCTTAGTTGAATATAATGAAAAGAAATCAGGGTCTCACATATACTAAAATTGGAACAATATAGAGAAGATTAGCATGGCCCCTGCACAAGGATGACAACAAATTCGTGAAGCATTCCATATTTTTAATAAAGCTAACAAAAGAAATAAAAGACCTATGCAAAGAAAACTATAAAACATTCTTAAAAGAAATAGAAGATGATGTTAAAAATGGAAAGACATTCCCTGTTCATGGATTGGAAGAATCAACATTATCAAAATGGCCGTACTACCAAAGGCAATCTACAGACTCAATGCAATTCAATGACATGGGGATCTTTTTTAAAGTGATAGAACAAAATTACTGACATTTATATGGAACAACAAAAGACCCCAAGCAGCCAAAACCCTTTTGACAAACAGAAGAGAGAATGGAGGTATTACTATTCCAGACTTCAAACTATACTACAAAGCCATAATACTTAAAAAAAGCATGATACTGGTACAAAAACAAACAGACCAATGGATCAGAATTGAATACCCAGAAATAAAATCACACATATATGGTCAACTAATCTTTGACAAAGGGGCAAAAAACATACCCTGGAACAAGGAGAGCCTCTTCAGTAAATGGTGCTGTGAAAACTGGATCAAAACATGTTTTAAAAAATGGACTAGGACAACACCATCACACCCTGTACAAAAATTAACTCAAAATGGATAAAGGACCTGGAAGTGAGACCTACAACCATAAAATACATAGAAGAAAACCTGGGCAAAGCCCTTCATGAATTTCACCTCAGAAATCCATTTTGGAAAACAACTATGACCAGCAAAAAAAAAAAAATGAAGGAAACATACACAGCTGAGACTATATAAAACTAAAAGGTTTCTGTACAACAAAAGAGACAATAAACAAAACAAAAAGAAACCCAACAGTCTGGGAGAAAATGTTTGCCCTCCAGACAAGTGACAAGGGTCTGATAACAAAGATCTACAAAGAGCTCCTATAGTTCAACAATAACAAAGCTAAAAACCCATTAAAAAAATAGGGAGAAGAACTAAAAAGACACTTCACCAAAGCGAAGATACAGATAGCTAATAGGCATATGAAAGAATGTTCCACATCACTAATAATCAGGGAAATGCAAATTAAAACCACACTGAGATACCATCTTACACCAGTAAGAATGGCCCATATAAATAAAATGGACGACAATAAGTGTTAGTGTGGATGTCAAGAAAAAGGAACTCTCTTACACTGGTGGTGGGAGTGCAACAAACTGGTCCAGCCACTCTGGAAGACTATGCGGAAAACCCTCAAACAATTGAAAGTGGACTTACCATTCAACCCAGCAATCCCACTACTGGGAATCTACCCAGAGGACATGAAAATACTAATTCAAAAGGACATGTGTGCGCGCATGTTTATTGCAGCTCTGCTTACAATTGCCAAGATTTGGAAACAAAATAAATGTCCCAAAACAGACGATTGGCTTTAAAAAATGTGGTACATATACACTATGGAATACTACACATCAATCAAGGAGGACAAACACATGTCATTCGCAGCAACATGGATGAAACTAGAAAGACTCATATTAGCAGAAATAAGTCAAAAAGAAAAAGAGAAGTACAGGATGGTCTCACTTATATGGTGGATATAAGGAAAAACAAACAAACAAATAAGAAAAAATAAAAACAACCAATGGGATTGAACAATGGAGTGAGAGAGGAGGAGGGGGAAAGAAGGTGGGGGAGATGAAGGGCACAAAAGATCAGGATGGTTAACAGGTGTTAGTGAAATAAGAGAGCGCTGGGGTACACCATAATGCAATAATGTATTGTAAATACAAATACATATATATGCAAATTTAAAATATTTTTAATTAAATTTAAAAAAAAGAACCATCACAGGGATAGTCGACATTCTCTGTGGATATATCTCTTCTATCCTATTCCCCATTATACATTCTCAGAAATAATAATCAGTACACTGGAATTGATGTTTGCCATTCCAGTGATAAATCACACATCAGTAAATAATATATTATTTTGCATGGTTATAATTTCGTAATTATGGTATTGCAATATGTATACCTATCTATGTAACTTGCTTTCTTCCCACAAAAATTTTTTTAAATATTTTTTTAAAAAATCTCCTAACTAGGATATTGGAGAATATCCCCATCTTCTACTTTATTATTGTATTCAAATTTCAAGTTGTCTTAACTTGTAATATTTATCATATTGATATCTTGTTGTATTCTAATTTGCTGATATCTTGTTGTATCCTAATTTTCATATATATATATATATATATGTTTTAAGCCTGAAATAAACTGTATAGTTTAAAATTAAAAAAAAAAGAAATCAGGGCCTCTTGGATAAATAGTTGATTCTAGGTCTGAGGCAGGAAACACAAATATAGATATAGACATAGAGATACATATAGACAGAGACAGAGATAAAGATAGAGATATATGATGATCCTGGAACATTTTAGATTAGCCAGAAAGGAAATAAGATAGTGCAGATTGGGGGTGGGGAGGATATACTGTGTTGCGGCAAGCCATAGAGACACAGAAGTCAAGACCCCCTATCAAAACTAGAATAATTTCAGCAAAATAAATAATCAAAGTAGAATTGGATTATAGCCCAAAGTTTAAAGCAAATATCCAGAAGCCCATACCAATACAAATTAAATGACTAGTCAAAGCATGATGGATAATAGGTAAATCTCCTACCCAGAAAATGTCAAATAATGTCACATAAATAACTATGTGTGGATCACACCTAGCAACATTTTGCCATATAGTACAGTATAGAAATGTAGGAATGTGAGTAGCTAGAAAACTAACAAAAGGAACCTCAGCTAGGTGTCAAGGTAAAGGTTAAGAGTGAAGGTTATATTGTAGCACTATTTACAATAGTCAGGATATGGAAACAACCCAAATGCCCTCAAATAGATGAATGGTACAAAAACTGTGGTATATGTAAATGATGGAATATTATTCATCAATCAAAAAAGATGAACTTGTGTCATTCATAAGTGGATGGAGCTAGAAGGGATCAATATGGATGGAGCTAGAAGGGATCATGCTAGAAGCAGAAAGAAAAAGAGAAATACTGAATGGTCTCATTTATATGAGAGACAAAGGGAAAACAATCCAACAGACAAGAAAAATAGAAAACTAATTTTTAGCAAAATTGAAACAGAGCATGGGAGGGGTAGAGGGGAAGTCAGTGGTGGGAGGCACACAAAAGACTAAGGTGATAAGGTTATGGCAGAACTTGGGGTAGATAAAGATGGAAAATAAAACAAATAATATAAATACATACATACATAAGAATGGAAGTCATGCTGTTAACATGTATCTTTGATAAGATGTGGAAAGATATGAGATGATCTTGTGTTCTTTCTCCCCACAACCATAACCCTAATCTCATTATTAGAAAAATATCAGACTAGTATCAACAGAAGGTGTTCTCCATCAAAAACTAAAAAAAATCTGGGAAACTGTAACAATGAAAAGGAATCTAAAAGATGAGAAAACTCATTGTTACATGGCCCTCTGGATGAACCCTGGGACAGAAAAAGGACATTAATGAAACACTAAGGAAATATAAATAAATTCAGGGCTTTAGCGAAAAATAACATATCCCTATTGGTTCATTAATCACAACAAATTAACCATAGTAATGGAAGATGTTAATGATTGAGGAAACTGGGTGTGGGGTAGATGGGAACTCTCTTACACTCTTTACAATTTTCCTGTAAATCCAAACACTATATTAACATAAGGCTATATTAGGCTTTAAAATCTTACAGGCATCAGCAAAAAGATAAATGACTGTTTTTTTGATTTTCTGTGTGTCTCTAATCTTTTAGGGGAATCCTCTCTCCCCTCAATCTTATTCCACGTGGCTTGGATAAATTTTTCCCTAGATCCATACTCCAATGGCGGGAGAGCACAGGACCCTGGTGTAGCCAACAGAAGTGTTCCACCCCATGACTACTGGGATGGGTCCACAATTAAGCAGGTGACCCTAGCCAGACTCATGAGACTCAGCTCCAGTGTGTTTGCTGGAATGCTGGGGAGAGCTACTGCTCCTGTTCCCCTGAGTTGGCCAAGAGAAGGTTAAGTGGCAGTCAGAGCAGACATCTTTCTTGAGAGTGAAGCCAGAACAGAGGAAAACCAAATTGAGAGGAGGAAAGACAGAGCCTGAAGAGATCCTCACACACCACATAGGAGCAGTTGCCCAGGATCCAGTGGACAAAGCACTCTGGCTCCTTGTGCTGAAGTAAGCATGAGTTGGCATTCCAATAAGCTGCAACCGTGAGTCTTGTGCACAGTTGTGAATTTGAGGATAATGATCTACCAGAGATGACAAGAGAGAAACTAGAAGTCACTCTTCTCCCCAGTTTTCAAGTTTCCATGCAAAGCTTCTGTTCCCCTGGGCAACTGGGCTTTGATAAGTCTCCCTCCCCTCCTTTCTAGATAGTGATGATTTCAAGGACAGATGGGACCAGGAAAGGGAAATGTGTGTGGTTCCATCCCATCTGGGTCTCCCTTTCTGACATCCCACTGGTAAACTGGACACACCTCTTCACCGCAGCCATCATGGAGGGAGCACCACAAGGCAGAGGTCAGGGGTCACCTGCATTTCAGTGGCAGGTCTCAAGGCCCTGGCTTCAGTCCTCAATCTTGACAGGTTTTGTGTGGTTATTCTGGGCAAGGGGAACCACTTTCATGGCCCTCCAGCTTCCTGCATTGGCATCCTCCTGATCTAGGATTCCTGATTATTACTGCAGACCCCAGACCCACCCTCTACCTCATCAGTCTGTAGTAATAGTGCCATCTGCCCTTCAACTGTTTGACTCAAAGTTGGACTCAAAGCTGAGAGAAAGGCTGGAATTAAGTCCCAACTCTCCAATCTAGGCAACAGGTATGTTTGCAAATGGAGTGAGGAAAATAGTTTTGGGGTCAGCCATGACAGAAGTCATTCCATATCCTTATATTACTCCAGACCTGTGTGTGGAAGAAATATGCTGGGATAGTGTCTTTTTAAAACTGTAAGAGGGATCAAGAACTAGCCGCTCTAAAAGAATTAACTCCTTCTGTCACTGTGAGCGGCAGTGCAACTACATCTATCAGACTAACAGAGAACTCACTATCTTTTCTATTGCCCCAAATGAAAATTAAATTGAAATGAAAGGCATGAGCACACTGTATCTTACATTAGCTAAAAGATAAATTCTCTCCAGGGATTTCTCTAGCTATGGTTCTTAAAAGGACATTCTTCTCTAGTGCTAAACTAGTCGTCTCATCTCTCTGCTCAACAGAACAATAACTTCTTCCATTGCTATGGGACATTGACTGCAAAAACAACTTGGTTCCTGTTTCCAAAGTGACAGGCAAGAACTAAGAATTGCAATAAGGGAACCCAGAAAGCAGGAGCAACGTCTGAGAAAGCTCCCATTTCTTTTGCATAAATAACTTGTGCTATTTTCTTAGTTTCTCAAATCAGAATTTCTTCTGTAAATAATTCACATAATGGGCAGTGAGCTAGCTGTGAGGCGAAGTGGTAAATTATTTACAGTAGTGATGGAATGTGAAACCTAACACAATCTGGATGGAGAATTAGGGATGTGTTAGGGATAAATGAGACTAGGCACCGTAGAAGGAGAGGATGGCAGTGAACAAATTCAGTAATATCAGTGCTTTCTTAGTGAGCTAAGACCTGCTGAGCTTAGCCCCTGGCAGCACAAGAGCCAAAGAGCAGAGTTTATACAGTTAAAAATAATTTCTGGTATCTCTTGGTAGTTTATCTCCAACCCCTGCGGGGTCTGCATAACATACTTACTTAAACAGGGTGTCCCTTCCATTGGGCAGAATGGGGTAGCTGAGCAAGGAGAAACTGAGGTAAGTCAATTCATTTTAGCAACCAGGAGGAGGTAGAAGATTGGAGGCTACTCAAGCACTAAATTTGTATCACCTCACAGTGTGATCTTTATTTATATATAGGGCTTAGTGATGTGAAGACACCGATCCAGAAAGAGAGATAAGCAGCCAGGAGACCATAACCCTCACCCTGATTTTGCCAACACTGCTTTTATTCTCACAGTGACTGTAATTATCCTCACTTTGTAGTTACAAAACTGAGCTTCAGAAAATGTAGGTAACATGTCTGTAGAGAGTAGAGAGCTGAGACCTGGTCTCAGATCTAGCTTTGCCACTGTTCTCTCACCAAGAGAGATAAAAACATATACTGCCAGCCCCTAAAAAGTTCCCTGAAGTTCAGATACATACAACCCTTCACTCCTTTCTTTTTGCACACAAAGAAACATAGCGCACTATTCCTAAGAGATGGCACTGGCTCTGGGCTGAGACAAGCCCAGTTTAGAACCCTTGCGCCTTTGTTTCCTAGCTGAGACCAAGTTATTCTACCAGTCTCCTGTGATTCAGTCCTCAAGTACTTATGAGCAGGGCACAAGATAATGATGGAGGAGGATACCATTGGGGCAACTGGCAAGCATAAAGTGAAGTGACATGCAGAAGGCACATGGCATGCACTAGGACCCAATAAGGAAGAACGACTCCTACAAAGCCACTTTGCCTTTGTTTTCATTTTTTGTTGAGGTAATTGTAGCTCACAACACTGCATGAATGGCATCCTTGAAGGCCAACAAAGGAATTCCAGAGAACTCCCTGTGCCTCTTCTCCAGTGAGAACATAGTGTAAAGATGGTGCCTGCAGATTCTCACCAGACACTGATTCTGCCCCACCTTGACCTTGGACTCCCAGCCCCCAGGCTGTGAGAAATGAATTTCTGTTGCTAAGAAAGTTCCTTTCCATTTTCCAAAGAGGTCACACAAACTTGCATTTGAAAGAGTGATTGGGTAGGGGAGGAGTGGGACAAGGGCACATATGGAGAAGTAAAAGTGTGACTCCCAAATTAAAATGAAAAAAAAAATGTTTCTGACACTAATAATCCAAACAACCTATAGCCATGTGAAAAAAGGAAGACAATACGGCAAAGTGAGCTCTGGAAAAAAGGAGTGGCTTGAACATATGCCTTTGTAAAAACACTCGAGCTCTCTCTCTCCACACACACACACACACACACACACACACACACACACACACACATTCTACATCTTCAAATGAGAAATGGAGCAGTCTAATTAATAAAAGTGCAGAAGGAAAGGAGGAGTCTAGGAACACACATTAAGATGAAA